>JABCMJ010013892.1:0-18420 GCA_014822125.1 Arbutus unedo | reverse complement strand
ATGTTAACTACTAGACATTCGAGGATTGATCAGGATATCACAGATTGCAGCGAGAGAGAGAGGATTGGAGAGAGAGAGCCAGTCGATCACAGAGAGAGGGGGGGGGGGGGGAGGTGGTGTGTGTGAGAAAAGAAGAAAAATTAGGTTAATCTCCTTAATTTGAAATAAGCGCGTCTCGTGCGCCTAGGCCTATAAAGCCCGTGCTTGATTCAAGTCGCCCCACCTGGCACCGTGTGGAGCGCATGAGTTGCGCCTGGCTGCGCTTCGCGCCTAGGCGCACCTTTCACAACTATGCTTAAGACTATTGGTATAAAGAGCTTTGGTGACATTGGAGTGCGTGGTTGTCTAATCTGTTCAGCAAGATTATTCTGATTAGAAATATGCGTGATGAGTGGAGAAAGAGTATCTTAGTACCTTTATATAAGAACAAAGAGGGTATTCGAAGTTGCAACAACTATAAAAAAACTAAATTGATTAGCCATACAATGAAGTTGTGGGAAAGAGTTATTGAGCATCACCTAAGAATGATGACAATGCTTTTGGAGAATTGGTTTCGGTTTTGTCTGTATGATTAACTATGGAATCAATATTGTTAACGAGATGATTCAAAAAGTATAGTCACATGGATTTCATAGAAAAAGAAAAAGCAAGGTGTCTAGAGACGTTATATTGTGTGGTTAAGAACGTGTATGAAGGTACTGTCACTGATAGTAGATCCCCAGTAGGAGAACAAGCGAAGTCCCAATCACAGTATCATTGCACCAAGGCCAAGCCCTTACCTTTTTGTCCTAGCAGATGGAATCTTCAAGATGCTATCCCATGGTGTATGTTGTTTGCGGATGATGTTGTTTTAGTAGATGAAATTGTAAGGGAGGTGAATGCTAAATTAGAAACATGGAAAAGGTATTAGAGGCAAAAGGATTTATGATTAATAGAAGTAAAACAAAGTGCATTGAATGTAAGTTTAGTGGTAAGTCAAAATGCTAGTGTTGACATTTTGGGAGTGTTGTACGAGTGCAGGATAATGCAAAGTTTAAGTGGAAATTCCGCTGTACTGCTATAAAACTAGCTGTGTTATACTGCACAAAGCGTTGGGAAATTAAGATACAACATGTAAGTTTGTAGCTCAAGCAAGAATATTAAGATGGATGTGTGGTGATACTTTGCGAGATAGAATATAAATGACAACATTTGCGGAATGTCAAGGGTAGCACTGATAGAAGATAAGATGAGAGGAAATAGATTAAGGTGGTTTGGACATGTCTAATTGGTCAATGCGGTAGTAAGTAGTATTGATATGATTACGATTGATGGTAGCATTGAGGGGAGGGGTAGACCAAAATTGACTTTAGAGGTAGTAGTTTGGGACGATCTAGGTTTCTTTGGATATCACAAAGCACTATGACCTCAACTAAGCTCATTGAAGAAAAATAAATTCACGTAGCCGACCCCAGTTGTTTGTAGTACAACTGCGTCTTATACATTTAAACGGTCTACATAATGGAAAGCAAGTGTGAAAAAATAACCCTTGTAAAAAATAAAAACTGAATATTATCGTACACTTGTGCACATGTCATCAGTATCGCCTAATCGCCTACTTTACACTCTTTTTTAACCCACAGCAAAATCTCTTTAATTTAATATGGTTTTGAAGCACAAGAGTAGCAATGTGTTGTGTAACAAACTTCTTTGGTGTTTGTATCGCTGTTCTTTTGTTAAAATGCTAAAGTTTAAATTGGTTTTGATCCATCCCAGAATATTACTGATGATGATCTGATGGCACTGGTGTCAGATGTAGTTTTCCAGCCACAAGTTGTTTGGAAGCTTGGTGATGTCCAAGTATGCATAGAATCAACTTTCATGTTATTCTTTTGATATTTAAGTCGTGATTCTAAAGATAATTGCAAATGATCTAACGACCAGGTCACATGTGGAACTCTTGGTCTTCCAATGGCAACTGTTAGATTGATTGATGCAAATGGGGAAGAGCATATTGCTTGTGCAAATGGGACAGGCCCTGTTGATTCAGCTTATAAGGCCGTTGATCTCATTGTTGAGGTTTGAAACGTAAATTTTCAATTTTGTTGTCCCATAATATTCCTGTATGGTTTAATAGGTAAAGATACTTTCACAAGATGCACCTTTTCTGTAGGTAGCAGAAGAAATAAGGAATACCTTTTAGACTTTTAGTTATCTCAAAGAGAGAAAGATATAAGGGTAACTTCAGGCTACATGTTGATGCCGGTTAGAAGGCCCAGTAGAATGGAATCATATGCCTTGTATTTCTGGTCTCAATTTAGAGTCCCATTCAATACGACATCCTAGTCACTGAGTCCCTAGTTGTGTCAATTCAGCCACTGCATCCACGTGTAAAATGCTCGTCTTTTGGTTTTCGGTGTGCCATCCATTTGACAATGATTTGTTTCTTTTTGATAAAAATGGCCCTACACCTCACGGGACCACTTTCAGGTGGGTGATGTTGGTGGTTGATTGGAAGTGAGGAAAGGCCCACAATGCTCCTGAACATGGTCACGTGAGGGCATTTGGCCATTCTCCATCAAACTGTCAAGATTTTTGTCAAGAATTGGACCTGTTTGACTTGAGTTAATGATTTAAAGGGATGTCTTGGCACAAGAGGAAACAACAGGGACTTTGTGTGCTTGCCCCTTAAAAGATTGGACCAGGATCTTCTGTTACTAGGAAATAAAAGTGCACGAGCTTTATGTAAGATTATCGGTGTACTGTAGATGTTCATTTCCAACAAGCACAATTGATGAGACTGTGGGCTGATCTTGTTAAAGAACTAGAGTCAAAGTCCAAAAGCACCTAAGTTGGAATGTAAAAGACTAATTATTTAATTAGAAGTAACAGTCATCAACCTACAATTGACTGTTAGCCCACTATTTGATAGGGACTTGATGAATATTGTATTTGATTACATCCTTGGATGGTTATAACCCAAACCAGACCAGATCAAGGTCACAATAGCAAAAAAAAAAACAACACACCATGTCTTCCCTTTCTCAATGCCCAATAATTTCAAGAAGGAAAATTGTTTTATGTTTTATAAAATCCATTCAACATGATATATATATTGTAGAAAAATAAGGGTGTTGATGTGTATTAGGAAATTATATTTTAGGGAAGTGTATTATTTTTATTCCTTGAATTAGGAAATTGATTGGGAGTTAATTGGGATTTGATTTGATTAGGTAATTAGGAGATTGATTAGGTAGGATTCCTTATTCTGGGGAATCAATTAGGATTGTTTCCTATTTTGTAGCTAAGAATTTGTGTATATAAGCTTGTATATGGCCTTTGAATCAATATCAAAAAATATTCTCCCAATTTTTTTCGTTTCTTTGTTTTTCCGCATGGTATCAGAGCCCCAGGCTTGAATTTTTCTAGGAAATTAATTGTGGTTGATGCCCAGCCTTAATCGTTGATCAACCTGACGGTTTTTGTTGCTTGCCTTCATAGCATCAACTTCTTCTCCCCCAGCGCCAACCGTTTGTTGAACATGAGGAAAAAATATTTTCTTATTTTGCTGTAGCCTTCATGGTAGTGATCTCTTTTTTAGTTTTGTGTTGCTAGCCTTCATCACTAGCGATTTCCTTTTAGCCTTCATCGCTGATGGCTTGATCCATAATGTCAGAGTTGTCAAAGGTTCCAGACCGTGAAACAAGGACAATTGATGGTGCATTTATTGCAAGCAGTCATGACCATAGTTATGAAAGGCGAGAAGCGCACCGAGCCGCAAAAGTCTCTTGGAGCCAGGTGCGAGGCGCAAGGCGAGGCGCGGATTTTATTGAAACGAGACGCACCTAGTCAAGGAAAAAAAGAAAATATAGATATATACTACATTATTTCAAATTACAAATAGTGCATACTGCACATATATACATATTATAGACATATACAGAGTATAGTCACTATACTATAGACTATATAGAGTATAGACAACGCATATATATTAAATACAAATTACAAACACTATGTATGTGTATATATATATATATATCTATATTATATAGCAGAATACTAACAGTGTATATATGGATATATACACAAACCATACTCTATAGACAGAGCATATACAGATATACGGCATACCTATGTCATGGCTTACTCAATCCGAGAGAGATAGAGAGAGTTGATTGCATAGAGAGAGAGAGAGAGAGAGAGAGAGAGAGAGAGGGGGAGGCGCTGTGGTGTGTGTGAGAAGAAGAAAAATTAGGTTAATCTCCTTAATTTGAAATAAGTGTGCACCTCGCCCCTCGTGCGCCTAGGCCCATAAAGCCTGCGCTTGATTCAAGTCGCCTCACCTGGCACCGTGAGGAGCACATGGGTTGCTCCTGTCTACGCCTCGCTCCTAGGCGCGCTGATACACTCGAGCGGTACTAGAAACTCCATGGGAAACCAATGTCTGGTAGAGAGTGGGGATACAAAGGAGACAGCAAAGAGGTAATGGGTGGGCACGTGTCTGCAGTGCAATCAGAAGAAACAAAGTTTTTGGAGTAAGAAGGATTCAGTCAAAGTGAGATTGAGAAGCTAAGAATTTGTTAAGAACCCTCAAGAAGCCCTTAGGTACTTCTTTATTGACACATTTAGGTAAGTTTTCTATTTCCATTGGATTAAATGTTTCGGATAGAACTTTCACTAACTCCTGGGTCATAGACGTAAGAGCAATTGATCATATGACTCATTCATTACAGAAATTTAGCACTTATACTCCATGTCCAAGCAATAAGAAAATAGCTACAGCAGATGGCTCATTAACTACTTTTGCAGGTTTAGGAGATGTTCATATTAGTCCCTCACTCATACTCAGGGATGTGCTTCATGTTCCAAAATTATCCGCCAATTTCGTTTCTGTTAAAAAACTCACTCATGATTTGTGTTGCGATGTGATTTTTTACTTTACTCATTGTATATTTCAAGACCATGTTTTGGAAAGATAATTGGACGTGCTAAGGAACAGAATGGGCTATACTATGTTGAAACATCGGGCAATTTGAGTATCATTATGGACAAACCATCTTCGTCATTTCTTTTTGAATTTCGTCTATCCAATAAAGACAAAGTATGGCTCCATCATCGTAGACTAGGATATCCATCAATTAGAAATCTTAAGGTTTTGTTTTCTTTCGTATTTAGGGTTTAAAAATTGAAAATTTTCATTATGATGTGTGTGAGTTGGCAAAACACCAGTGTCCCTTTTTCAATTAGTAATAAAAAAAGTTCTGTTCTATTTCATCTTAATTCACAGTGATATTTGGGGTCTCTCTACTGTGTTAAATATTTCTGGTGCATATTAGTTTGGGTCATTCATTTATGATTGTACTAGGGTCTTTTGGATTTTGCTGCTTAAACACAATTATGATGTGAGTACGGTCCTCCCAAATTTTCATAACCTGGTTGAAAACCAGTTTGGTGTCGAAGTTAAAAAGTTTAGATGAGACAATGCCATTTCACAACAAAATGGAGTGGCAAAAAGAAAAAATGGTCATGCACTTGATACAACCCGGGCATTCTTGTTCCAAAATCTTATTGGGGGAAGTAGTTCTAACAGCCACACACCTTATAAATTAGTTGCCTTCTAAAGTCTTAGGTTTCTAAAGTGCTATGGAGGTACTGTCATATTTTTTCCTGGATGTAAGTACTACAAATCATTTTGTTTCGAAGATTTTTGGGTGCGTCACTTGTCCATATTCACAGTCAAAATAGGGGAAAATTAGGTTCAAGAGCAATAAAATGCATCTTTGTGGGATATTTTTAAACCCAAAAGGGATATAAGTGTTATCAACCACCATAAAAAAGATTATTTGTCTTGGTTGACGCCACTTTCAACGAAAACGAGTTATATTTCATTTATCCTTATCTTCAGGGGGAGAAGTCAACCATGGAAGATAAGGATTGGAATTTCACTCTCATTGATCTTTCATTTCCTCCGTCATCCAAATTTCTGTTATCCTCCTCATCCACTGCTCCGCCTCCTATTGTTCCCCTTGATGATAGGATGAACGACCAAGTGTACTCGAGAAAGAAAGCTGTAGTTCTTGAATTGAAACAAGTGCAGGAATCCAGTCCGAACCCTGAAAATGAGGTAACAATTTCTGAACCTTCTCACCAAATTGAATTTGGTAGTGATTCTAGCGATAATGCTGGTAAGGACCTTCCCATTGCCATCAAAAAGGAAATCGGAACGTCGTTTATACCCATTGTCGGTTGTTATGTCATTTGAAAAGGTCTCACAATCTCATAGATCTTTTCTTATTAGCGTGTTCATTCCATTCCTACCACTCTATCACAAGCTTCGTCTAATGAAAATTGGAAACAAACTATAAATGTAGAGATGGAGGCTTTAGAAAAGGATAATACTTAGGAGTTGGTGAGCTTGCCTGAGGAAAAAAAACCCATGGGATGCAAGTTGGTTTACACTGTGAAATACAAAGCTGATAGGTCACTAGAAAGTCATAAGGCAATGTTGGTGGCTAATGGATATACTCTAACATATGGAGTAGATTATCAGGAAACATTTGCTTCAGTTGCCAAGATGAATATTGTTAGAGTGTTGTCGTCCTTGGCAGCCAACTATAGGTGGGATTTGCAGCAGTTCGATGTGAAGAATGTTTTTTTGCATGGAAATCTTGAAGATGAGATTTATATGGCGATCCCACTTGAATTTAGAAGTAACCATGGAGATCCTTTTTTGTCGTCCTTGTATGGGTTTAAGCAGTTTCCAAGAGTATGGCTTGGAAGATTTTTAAGAGTGATGATAGATATGGGGTATCGATAGAGTCAAAGGAGACCATACATTGTTCATCAAGCATTCAAATTTAGGGGGAGTCATGGTTCTTCTGGTATATGTTGACGACATAATTATGACCAAGAATGATGAAAAGAAAAGACAATTGTCGAAGCAATGCTTGGCCACTTATCTTCTCAAGGAAACAAGAAAGTTAGCATGTAAACCAGCAAGCACTCCAATAAATCCTAATCATAAGCTCGGGGAGGCCAAGGGCGACATTGTTGTGAATAAAGAGATGTACCAACGCCTAGTAGGGAGACTTATTTACTTCTCCCACATGAGACCAAATATATCGTATGCTATAAGCATAGTTAGTCAGTTCATGCACAACCCCAAAGTTGTTCATCTGCAAGCTGCCAACCGAGTGCTATAGTATCTGAAGTGAACTTCGAAAAAGGGTGTCTTGTTCAGAAGGAACGCAGGACTATGCTGGATTTGTGGTTGATAGGAGATTGACTTTTGGGTATTGTGTTTTTTTGGGTGAGAATCCGATAACATGGAGAAGTAAGAAACAAAGTGTGGTGGCTAGATCTAATGCTGAAGTAGAATTTGGAGCAATGGCTCTAGGAGTTTGTGAATTGTTATGGTAGAAGATCATCTCGGAAGATTTGAAGATTAAATGGGATAGCCCAATGAGAGTATATTGTGACCACAAATTTGCAATCAACATTGCTTATAATCCTGTTCAACATGATCGAAAAAAGTACATGGAAGTGGACGTGCATTTCGAAGGATTTCTCTTTGGTTAATAGGTGTTGTAACTACTATTTTTGTGATTGGTTTAATCATCAAGGAGAAGTTGGATAGCGGATTGATTTGCACACTTTATATGTCCACTGACTGCTAGCTTGCAGACATGCTTACTAAAGGATTAAGTATTGTAGCATTTGAGAGAAGTGTATGCAAGCTGTGAACGGAAAATATTTATTCACCAGCTTGAAGAGGGGTGTAGAAAAATAAGGGTGCTGATGTGTATTAGGAAATTGTATTTTAGGTAAGTGTATTATTTGTATTCCTAGAATTATGAGATTGATTGGGAGTTAATTGAGATTTGATTTGATTAGGTAATTAGGAGATTGATTGGGATTTGATTGGTTAGGTAGGATTTCTTATTTTGAGAAATCAATAAGGATTGTTTCCTATTTTGTAGTTAGGAATTTGTGTATAGCATTTGAATTAATATCACAAAATATTCTCCCCAATTCCATATATATATATATATATATATATATATATATATATATATACACATATGACTGTTTGAAACATGCTCAATGGATAATGTTTTTATATTGCACTCTATGAAAGGTTGTAGTGTTGCTTATCGTAAAAAGAAGGTGATGTGACTTGAAAATCACACTTATTTCATTCACAACCAGACCCAACCAAACCAAACCGATCCTAAGTTCCAATCAATTGAGGTTGGCTATATGAATTCATTTTCTCTAATGAGCTGTGTCGAGGTCATCATGCTTCGTGATATCCAAAATACTTAGATTCTTTCGAACTACTGCCTCTGAAGTCAACTATGATCTACCCCTCCCCTTAGTACTACCATCTATCTTAACTATATCACCTCTCCTAATTACCGCATCGATTGATCTTCAATTGACATATCATAAAAACCTTAATCCATTTTCTCTCATCTTATCTTCCGTTGGTTCTACATTTATCATTTTGCAAAGGTTGTGTTTACCAATTCTATCTCGCAAAGTCTTAGCATATATCCATCTCAACATTCTCATTTTGGTTACACTCATCTTACTGCCATGTTGTATCTTTGTAGCCCAACACTTTGTGCCGTATAACATGGCTAACGTTGTAGCAACACGGTAGAATTTTTTCTTCAACTTGCAGCTATCTTGCGGTCGCACAATACTCCCTAAGCATTGCGCCAATTAGTCTATCCAACTTGTACTCTGGTTGATGTGTCATCTGCAATTTCTCAATTCTTGCTAACAATTGAGCCAAGCTACTTGAGGGTGTTTAGAAGCTGCATTATTACATTTTGCATTGTATAGTTTTGCATTTTGACTGTTTGGGAGTAGTTTATAGAATGCATTCTGGGAAATGAACTGGAGAACGCATGATCCCAAAATCACACATTACTCTTTTACAAATCTATTATGTGCATTATCATCCAAACAGTTTTACAATTTCTCATTGTGATCTAAAAATGTATAATCTACAATCTAGAATCTAAAAAATAATTGACTACGAAACAACCCCTTAAAATGAACCATTCTTTTAAGGGTTATTTACATTTTACGCCCCTTAACTTTCACCCTTTTTCACCTTACCTCCTTGATTTAGGGCTACAACTTACCCTTTTGAACTACTAAAAATGCGAGAACCCCCTATGTCACTAACAGAAGTTAAGTAAAGTCGATATTGCCCTTCGATTTTTCTGTGAAGCAAGATACCCAATCAACTCCTCAACCTCCATATTTCCTAAAATCACATGGTGTGTATGGATTAAGTTAGTTAATATTAATTATTATTATATTTAATTTGCATTGTTTTAGATTTTAATTATTTTCTTAAACTTTAAAATATGTTTTAACAAAAGAATTCTTGTAAATAATGACTATAAATGTTTAAGAATTCACTAAAAATTAAAAACAATTTTTAATAACTTCAGTACTTTTAGCGTTATTTTATCTTTCACCTTTTTTATATATTATGTTTTATATTTTGATTTCTTGTGTCTAACCAAATGTGTAAGTTTAAACAAAATGATGATTTCTTTTTGAAAAATTACTGAATTTTTTACTAATTTTATATTTTTTGAGAGCCGAGTGTTGGGGGCCCAGGTTTCAAGAACTCTAGAAGCATGTCCTTAATTCATCTTCGGTCGTGAAATATGTTGAGGTCATGGAGTTTTTTTCTTTTTCAAAAGAAAAACAGGAAGTTCATTTTTTATATATTATTGAGCTGATGGATCATGGATGACACCTAATTATGGGCACCTAGTGCTGGCCATGAAAAAATTACTCACTATGGAAAAAGAGAAGTGCAATAATTAACTTCATATTATAAAAAGTCAAATTAAATAAGTCGAAAAACATTTTACAATTAAAAGATAAAATTATTAAACAAATGAATCATAATTTTTTAATTAACATTCCAAAATATGAATCACACTATTTATATGTATATATGTGTGTGTGTACATATATTAGATATATCTCTGTCTGTGTATACATACTGCGTGTGTTTGTATACATATTATTTCTTATATATATGTGTGTGTGTGTGTGTGTATCTATACATATATTATATATACATTTGTGTGTGTATACATATTATATGTATATGTATATATATTGTGTGTGAAGGATATTCTAGTTACAATGAGCATTTAAGGACACATGTGCATAACACATAACTTTTACCGTTAAATGTTGGATGGATAATTGATGGAAGGGGTATTATGTCACCTTTCCATAGTTGAAGGGGTCACTTGTAACCCAAAAACTCTGCTGCTTAAAAAAAAAGTAGAAAAACTTGTAGCCAAAAAAAATTAAGGGTGATAAGTGAAGGAGGCAAAGTGTAAATAACACTTCTTTTAACACATTTCATTCATGTAGACAATCTCTATTATCTATCAGGACGGTGTGTAACCCTTAAAAGACATTTTCACTACAACGGTTGTGATCGTGTTCATCTAACGGTTGAGATTCACTACAAAAAATAGTAAACAATAATCTTAGCCAGCATTTATTTATTCCACAACTTTCAAAAAGTAATTAAAAAATACATTAATACTCATTATTCCTCCCCTCTCCCCCCACCCCCCCCAAAAAAAAAACTCTCTACTGCTTAAAAAAAAAAACAGAAAAACTTGTAGCCAAAAAAAATTAAGGAGTAAGGTGAAAAAGGGTGATAAGTGAAGGAGAGAAAGTGTAAATAACCCTTCTTTTAACACATTTCATTCATGATAAATCAGGACGGTGTGTAACCCTTAAAAGACATTTTCACAACAACGGTTGTGATCGCTTTTATCTAATGGTTGAGACCCCCCCCCCCCCCCCCCCTCGCTTTCTATTTTTCTGAACTAATTAATTTCTATGACTGTTTACTTTCTAATATATAGCACATACCTATTTTCTTCGAAAAATATTGGTGGTCCGGACCACTTTATGTTATAATACACAGCGTCATGGAGCTCTCTAAACACATTTTGACAACAACTGATACGGAGGTTCACTATAAAAAAAGTTAGATAATGCAACATGATAATAACTTGAATAATAATTCAATTAGAATCCTAACAGGAATTTAATGTTATTATTAGTGCCGTAGTCATGGGGAATATGCTAGTTTTCCTATACATTGGATAGAAATTAAGGGATACATGGAGAGAGAAAGGGCAGAAAGCCTAGACTGACTTGGGCCTTGATTCTAGAAGGAGAATGGAGGGAGAAGAAAAGGGCGTTAACTTAAAACATCTACGGGGCCTTGAAACCACGAGAGGAAGAGAAAAGGGGAAGAGAGCAGAATTGTAGCATAGCAACAGCTGTAACGTGGGTTTATCAGTTGTAATGTGGCTCTAACAATTTCCCAACTTGAGCTTAAGGAGCTCTAGCTCTGATACCAAGCTGATAAGCTGAAAATTGTAGACAACACTCAAAATTGCAGTGTTCTGTTACCAGAAAATGCTAATACCCCAGTGAGTTACATTTAGGAAAGCACATTCTGATATACTGTACACTTACCTTCCAAAATGTTGAATTTAGCGAACCAAAGCTATTTCAAATTTTTTTTTTAGGAAACTAGAGAGAGAGGAGCTTTAACAAGACAATTATTAAAAAAAATGGTCACTATGCTTCTAGAATTGTGATATACATGAATATTTGGACAAAATATTGCTGTTTTTATTGGAGGATTATCTCTTGGAATAATTACAGTTCTTAGATGATGATCTATAGAAGCCTACCCACATACTGCAGTTTTGGGCATGTGGCGTATCTTTTCCCGTATCCTTCCTCATAACAGAACGGTCCTCGTTTCAAGTAACATAGATGTAGTTTACTTACATCATTTTAGTGATTTTTTTCCTATGCACTGAGTAGATTAAGGGTTATAAAGATGGAGAGACAAGGGGTGAAACGCTATTATGTAACCTGTGAAAATTGCATTCCATTCATTTGACTATAGTAGATATATCTTGGATACATTGGATAAGAGATTGTGAGGGAGAGACAAGACGAGAAATAACCCGAGAAAATCTAGGGGGGAAGACGGTAAGGGGGGATGGTGGTTGGGTTGGGGGTAGGCAAAAGGGAAAGGGGAAACATGGAGCCTCAGCTCACCACCAAACTGTGTGTTCTCAGTTCTCACATTTTGGGCTCCTCAAATAAATATTTGTGTTGTATTTGTAAACTGGTGAAATCTAGAATAAAAACTTATAATTAACCCTACAAAAATACTAATTAATGAACCAGTCCACTGCATAGAAATAGATTGCATCAATGTTGGGGTAAACACGTCTCAAATTTTAACACGTCTTGAAAGATTCAAATATTTGCTTGTTTCTTTGTGTTCCAAATCTGTTTTATAAACCAGGTCCATTGCCATATACTTTCAGCATCAAACCAAGATACTCCTGGAAATTCTGTTAAGTCTATCAAGATCCTTGAAAATATACTTCCAGGTACTCCGTCAACAAAGATATTAGCATTCGAAACGAGATGCTACCAATAGTGGGGAAGAAGTAGTTGGAGCATAGAAGCAGCAGAACATCAGGGTATATCTTTCAGTCTTTTGTTTCTCATGAGTCATTGGAAACCTTTATAGATTAAGAAAATAATCTGAGCAAGTAGCTCTTTCTCATGGGAAGTTTACCAAACGCGTATAGGGCACAAAGAAGGAGGAAATAAGTGAATGGAAAGGGAAGGAGTCAGAACCAGCACAGAAAGCAGGGAGGAACGAGCAAGTGTAGTAGTAGAAAGAATAATCAGAAAATATAGTTGAGGACAAGAAGAACCAGTATTAGAAGAACCAGAGAAGGTGAAAACCTGCAGAGAAAAGGGAGCACCAGGCATGAAGTTATAGAGAATTGGAGATGTTGTAGCATTGAGAAGACAATAGATCTTAAGTAGAAGAAAAACTTGCAGCAAGACACAACAGAGAATAACCCGTAGCAAAGAACATGGAGAAAGGCTGATAAAAAATGGAAGATGCAACAGTAGTAGCAAATTTAGGCCCAGGTTGAGCTTAAGGAACTTTGGCTCTGATACTTATTTTCTCGCATGAGAAAACCATACAAAATAAAACACAAACTTCAATTTTGTTTCTTCTAGAATACATGAATTTCATGGATACGTCGATGGAAGATTGAGCGATAGAGCAAGATGAAAATTGAGGGATAGAGCAATAGGAATTAGGTGAAACCGTAGAATCTACTAGGGACCCTTGAATCCACAAGTAGAATTGTTAGATTTAATAAAATCAGAATTATTTTTCTATTCATCATGCGTACTATTTATACAAGTAAAAAGAAGACTAAAAGAACTATCACTCTAACCAATCTATAATTCTATTTATATATAGAAATAAAACCTAATCCTAATCTAATTACAGTCCTACACATAAATATAACTTAACACTCCGATGAACAATACCCGCGATGAATAGTACCTCTGATGAACAGCGCGCGCGAACAGTACTCCGATAAATAGTACCTTGTGAACAGTGCGCGCACGTGAACAGTACCCGTACTGGAAAAAAATTGAGCGCCAGAAAACTGGCGGTTGTCGTCGGTAAAAGCTGGGCGGCTGGATTGTGATGGGAGACAGTGATATGGTAGAGCGACAACGCTTCAACCACAAAGGAAAAAAAAACGATACAACCACGGCGGCCGGTAAATTCCGGCGATGGTGATGGTGGTGGTGGTGGTGGTGACGGTTTAGGATTTTCTGTCCCGCTCTGATACCATGTTAGATTTAATAAAACCAGAATTATTTTTCTATTCATCATGCATACTATTTATACAAGTAAAAAGAAGACTAAACTAACTATAACTCTAACCAATCTATAATTCTATTTACATATGGAAATAAAACCTAATCCTAATATAATTACAGTTTTACACATAAATATAACTTAACAAGAATAATGGGCGAAAGAAAGGGGATGAAATCCTAGTAGTTGTAGGGGTCCTTGATCAAACAAGGAGAGGAAGGGAAAGGGGAGGAGAAAAGTGGAGCCACAGCCCACAAACAACCTTGAGGTTGTCTCACATCTTGGCTTCCTCAAATGGAAAGATTTGAGTTATGTCAAACTCCTAATACCCTATGAACCAAAATTACAAAACTAAGCCTTGAATCCACCAGGAAAATGAAAGGAGAAAGAGATGGGGAAATCCTAGAACTTCTAGGTGGCCCGCAAGGAGATGAAGAGAAAGCAGTGAAAAGGGATCGGAAACATGGAACCGCAACACACTAACAAAACTCTATTGAGTTCTCACATCTTGGCCTCCTCTTAAATGAAAGACTTAAGTGTTCTATAAAGTGCAAAATTAACTAAATGACTTCAATGCTAACAAGTTTGAACTCTCTCTTCTTTCGCTATATTATTGTTGGGTGCAAGAAGATGAAAATCTTTCACAATTCCTTTACATGTGGCTTAATTTGATACTATGGGTAAAATAGTAAATGCGAGTGTGCCAGCAAGGATCAACTCGTACTCACAAGAATTAGCGAGTCAAATATGTGCACTAGACAAGAGCATTTATCGGTTCCCCACCTCAATCAAGAGGACTTTTTTGCTAATTGTCAATAAGAATGAACACAAAGAAATCAACTTTGAAAGAAAATAAAGCTGGAATTGATAAAGATTAGTCCCAATTACAACAAGTGAAGTAACAAGTAACAAAGTGACCTGTGAACTTGATTAAGTTACTTCTACTCCTGGATATGTAAATGGCATGCTTCTAAGAAAAACTTTAAGGGCTGGAAAGTAAAGGATAAATAAAATACTGGATAAATAAATGCTGGATAAGTAGAGATAATTGAAATTTGTTGTTCGATTCTAGTACCCCTTCCTCTGAAGCCTTCAATGAATATTTGTACATGCGCAACTACGTAACTGCCTCTGAATAGTTCGTGCATGGGCTCCCATGTACACCTTGCATTCCTCCTTTGAAGGCTTCAACCTCAAACAACGCCCCTCTCTCCATCTCTCCATGCACATTGCTATTTCTCTACGTGTTTGTTGATAACTGCCCACTGTCCCCACGTCTCTCAAGTTGCTTCGCGAGTGGTCTAATGTACTCCAGGATGTCTGCTAGCCCAACGAACTCACCAAGTCCTTCTAGAAGCGTTGATTCCATGTGTTGGACAATCTTTTACTCCTAATCAAATACTTCGCTCAATCTCTTCCCGTGTTCCCTCATCCACGTGTCATGATCAGATCACACATTTCATGGTTTCAACAACACGCTGACAAAACTCTCTGTATTTCTTGTGTGAGACTAAAAACCAGAGTTTTGGAAATGAAATAGTACATGTTTGGCAAGCCCAACCAATGACAGTTCAAGAAAGGGCCATTAAACAATCCCTTGTGGAATGTACTAAACAAGTAAATGCATTGTACTCGGGGCATTATTTTTAGGGTTATTTACACTTTAGCCGCTCCAACTATGAGCCTTTTTCGTGTTACTCCATTTTTATTTTTTTAGTTTCAACTTATCCCCTTCAACTATCAAAAGATGACATAATATTTTGCCGTTAATTTTTTCGTCCAATATTTAACCGTAAAGAACATGTCTTGTGCATATGTGCCCTTAAAGATACTTATTATGACTAGAATACCACACACACACACACAACTTTATACATATATAATTTATAATTTATGAATTAAGTCAGTTAATATTAATTTTTATTTTATTTAATTTGCATTGTTTGCGTGTTAAGTTTATAACATTTGGACATAAATTCATAGCATTAAACCAAACTTTCATCTATTTATTTCTTGATGTACCCATTTTTAAGCTTCTTGATATGTTTTATTTCCCGATAAAAAAAAAATCTTTGTATGTCATATCTTTTTCTTAATTTGTAATTGTTTTTCAAGTTTTATGAATTATAAATCTTTCCACAAACATTACCTATTTTCTTTAAATTTTATACAAAATATTATGAATGCAAAGCAATTAAATTATATACTTTGTAGGCACTAAAATAACTATGTTTATTGTAGTTTTTTTTTCAAAAGATACATAACCAAGTAGACATATGGTGATGTGTCATTTCTTATTCATATTTTGTTATAAAATAACGTTGACATATTACTAAGTGTTAAACTATTATGATGTGTTATACCTAAAATCCATGTACAGTGCAAATTAAATTAAATAAAATAAGAATTAATATTAACTAACTTAATCTATATATTATAAATTATGTATTATCTTGTGCGTATGAAGGGTATTTTAGTCATAATAAGTATTTTTAAGGGCATATGCACTCAGCACATGACTTTTACCGTTAAATATTGGATGGAAAAAACCAACGGCAGAGTATTATGTCATCTTTCTATAGTTGAAAGGGGTAAGTTGTAGCCAAAAAAAGATGCAAGGGGTAACGTGAGAAAGGATCATAGTTGGAGGGGGTAAATTGTAATTAATCCTTATTTTTATAGTAAAGGGAAAATTGTTCTGATGCTTACAAGATCCTTCACTTGCTATTGTAAAAAAGTTGATTTAAATTTGATACCATTCTTTGAGAGTAAGCTGTGTACTGATTTCCAACTTTTTCTCCCTTTATCATATATTACAAGAAAGGTAAGTTTGCTTATTTTTAAGCGAGATGATTTCATATATTGTCCTTGGTAATGCCACATTGCGTTATTTTCGTTTTCTGTATCCTTGACATTGATTTATAATGATTCAGCATTTTAAGTGTTTTAATGGCGCGGATAAAAAAAAAGTGTTCTCATGGCTTCCCTTTCTCAATATGTGCAGGTACCTGTAACACTTCTTGAGTACTCCTTGAATGCTGTAACAGAAGGGATTGATGCAATCGCCACCACACGAGTTTTAATCCGTGGGGAGAACAACCATAAATCAACACATTCTAGCGGACAAACTTTCCACCGAACATTCAGGTATGATAACTGTTTGGATTTACTTAGCTATACTGGCATTTCCTGTTGTTCACACTACAGTTTCATACTAGGGGTCTTCAACGACTGCCCTAGGAGGCATTGGTTAGTAAAGCTTAAAATAGTTGTACATCTCTACAACGTGCAGCATAATGATTTAAGTACAATCAATTCAAGAACGTTAACAAGTGCTCATGGGGCTCTCATTGATGAAATCCTATGGCCCAGTTTGTTTGACTTTGTCCCTGGACTAAAAGTGAGACGAAATATAGAATCTCTTAGAATATTATTGGCCTAACACTGATGGGAATAGCAGTATTGCATTCCCCGAAGCGTTGTATGTCCTATGTTTCATGGGATTTCATGTCCAACGGATATTAATCCATACTGAAAATGTTCCAACCCCTTGGATGTGTGGGCTAATCCAGTGCCTTAATCTGGAAAAGTAGAAGGGACTACGTATTATTACCTTTGATATCGTTCGCAATGCTTATATTTAGGTACTTTGAATCATGAGTTATTTCTTCTTGTTTTTGCCAGTGGAACCGGAGCAGGAATGGATATTGTTGTCTCGAGCGTGCGAGCTTACATTAATGCTTTAAACAAGATGTTAGGTTTCAATAACCAACCTGAGGTAGTGGTAAAAACTGGAAATTCACGCGTTTCAGCTTGAGAAAGAATTGGCAGGGTGTTTTGCAGTGCGTGGTCGTGGCTTCCATGAGAAATTGTATAAAAGGGAAGAGGAAGTCGGTAGGAATCTTGGTTAATTATATTGTACCGAGTTTATTTTCCATTCTTCTCCTAAATTTGTGTACGTACATGTTAGTTGTAAGAGTTCCCTAGTGGAGCATAAAACCTTTCAAAATCTGCTATATACTGGAAAACCTTTCCTTCTGTTAATAGGTTACAGATACCAGAACGTGGACGTTTGATGTTCACTTTTGATTGTTTTGGATTACTTTTTGAAAAACAGCTAGAATTGCTGGGTTTGGCTTAATTTGATTATTTGATTAATTTTTTTGTCCTTGTGTGAAATTTTTTTGCAGTTTGTTGTCTTTCGCTAACTTTTTGTAGATTATTGGTTCGTGTTGACGAAAGGTTTCAGAAAAATTATAAATAATGGATCAAATTTATTAATGCGAGTTCAAAACTTATTGATGTTGCATTATTTTCAATACATGTATAAATATGGCCTATAGGTGATTATAAATATAGATATGTAATAGTGTTGGTGGTTTTTTTTTTTTTTTTGTAACTGAGTCACTGGTTGATTATGAATAAATTATATCTAGTTAGTTGAGTTATAAATGCCTTAATGATTCACTAGAAACTCAACTTGTTTGAAATCCATCTAAATTTATTCTAGTCCATCTGTACGCCCTTAGAGTGGAGAATTAATTTTCATCATTAAACGAAGAGCGAAATAATTTTAAAGATGCGTAAAGTAATAAATATCCTATTGTAAAAGGATTTTGCTAATGGCAAGGAAGGCCAACAGG
>JABCMJ010013883.1:0-34175 GCA_014822125.1 Arbutus unedo | reverse complement strand
TTCTTTCTTTTATTAACGTGTCCGAAATTTGGGGCGTTACACATAGGCATAGATGGTGGGGGCTGAGGAGGCAGGATGGTGGTACCATAGGTGGGGGGTCTATTAGACTTGTTGATTGATTATATGATTGATTGGAGATTTGTTACATGCTACATTATGAGCCGTACTGGTGTCGTGAGCCGAGTCAGATCTTAAGTCGTGCAGGTTCGCGACTCGTGAATGAAAATCTAGCGCTTAGAAACAAAGCGTATGAAAATCTAAGCATGGGTGTCAGGATGGTACTAGTAATTGGAATCACGTAAATAATAACAGTAAAAGTTAGAATTAATCTGCTTATTACATACCTGCATTCATGGTTCATAAAGGGTAGTTGGTATGTTACTACGTTTCAATACTCATTGTACGGTGTACCCTGCTCTCGAGTCAGATGTAGGAGGTGAGTACGAGCCTGAACTAGAAGCCGAAGCGGATGAAGAGGGTCCCGAGATAACGAAACCCTGGTTGTACCAGTAGTTAGACCGTTAGCAGTCCGTTGAAGGTCCCCATGTGTGGGGTTAAGATTGTTAGTGTTATTTAAATTTTTCACCACTACTATTATTCATAAATTAAAATACTGATTTAATTATTTTATTATGCTTTACATTTTAAACTTGGAAGCTTTTCCTTGTATTAATGGTAATTAAGTATTAAATTTTTAATTAACTGTTTACTAATTATTCTATTAATTGTAACAAAAAATCATTTAAAATTTCTGTCTAGTTCAATTATTCGACTAAACGTGTTGTAGATTTTTTATTTTTTATTTACTCAAGACAGGGGTAACATGGGTATCGACGAACATGAGATCTAACGTACGTCATTTATGTCAACCTATTAGCCAAGCTCAAAGGTTTGAATCGGGTTCTGAATTTTAAATAATTTTTTTTAATTGAAAGCTATTATAATGATTCATAAGCAGTTAATTAAAATTTTAATTACTTAATTAATATTAATACAAGAAAAATCTCTCAAATTTTAAAATTAAAACATAATTAAAATAGTATTTCAATTTCTGAATAATAGTAGTGGTGAAAAATTTAAATAACACTAATAATCTTAACTCTACACACGAGAACCTTCGACGAATTGTCGATAGTTTAACTACTAATACAATTAGGTTTTCGCTATCTCGGGACCCTTTTCGGTAGCCACAGCTTTTGCTTATGGTTCAGGCTTGGGCTCGCCTCCTACATCTGGCTTGAGTTCAAGGTACATCCTATGATGAGTATAGAAATCCAGTAACATACCAAGTACCCCTTATGAACTCTCATGAATGTAAGCATGTAATGAACAGATTAATTCTAACTTTTACTGTTATTATTTACATGGTTTCAATTACCAGTTCCATCATAATACCCATGCCTAGATTCTCATACGTTGTGTTTATAAGCGCTAGATTTCCATTCACGGGGTGTGAACCCGCATGGCTCAAGATCTGACTTGACTCACAACATTAGCACGACTCACGATCTAGCATGTAACGAATCTCCAATACATTACATAATCAATCAACAGGTCTCATAGACCTCTCACCTATGGCACCACCATCCTGCGTCCTTAACCCTCACCCTCTATGCCTATGCATGTCGAGTTTTTAACCAGTCTCGATCCCGTGTATATCAAGCAGTGGCAGCCGGCCTAGACTATATGAATGGTACCCTCCAAATTTCACCAGGTCAAGTCCCCTAGACTAACCCATTAGCACACAACATATTAAATTTTTTTTATTTAACCCTAAGTCCCCTAGACTAAGGCATTAGGACACAATACATTAAAATTTTTTTTAATTTAACCCTAAATTGCATGCAAGATGTGTGGTGACTACTTGTTTCAGGCAAAATTCTTCAAAAAAAGTGAATAAAGACAAAAGATTATGCTATCAAGGATAATAAATCAACAACTTGCATATCCTAAAAAAAATAAGTACCAGAGTTAGCCTTATTCAAAAATTCGCATAAAATCACCTAATGTTCCAATCAGGCTCTAATTTGTACCATTGCGAAGCTAAGAATCAAACCTAATTGTTTCATATTTACCACTTCATCAAATTCCTATGTTAACTACCAAAAATCTCAAATTAACGTAATTTATGCAGCTTTAGTCACTTGCTGCGAAAGTAGCTATAAAATTCACCCCGGGACTCCGTTTGAGCCCCGCAAAGTTTTAGAATGTACGTAAAGTTAAGCCCTACGTCTTCCTTGGGGCAAAGAACCTAATACAAATAAGTTTCGGTCCTCGAAAGGTGGCCCAAAGTTACTGAAAGTTTTCAAACAGATTCTGTCCTAAGGTCGCCAGCCACTAAGACGACCATATCTCCCCTCAATTTTTGTTTAAGACCCGTGAAGTGTCAAAACAACTGTTAGACAAAATTTTAAATTTTTAGGTCATTTAATGCAGGTTTTATACCTGGGACAATCCTCGTTTTGCAGTCCAAAGTGGTTGTCTGAATTGATCCGTCGACCTATTTTTACCATTAGTCTAGTACACTACATACAAACATGCCAAATGTTACTAAGTTTCAATACTCTTAGTACGATGTACCCTGGCCCTGAGTTATATATAGAAGGCGAGCACGAACCTGAACCAGAAGCAAAAGCAGAAGTAAAAGCGGTGGCTACCGAAGCAAATGAAGAGGGTTCTGAAATAGCGAAATCCTGGCTGTACCAGTAGTTAGACTATCGATAGTCCGTTGAAGGTCTCCGTGTGTTGGGTTAAGATTGTTAGTAAAATTTTCGCCACTATTATTATTCAGAAATTGAAATACTATTTTTATTATTTTATTATATTTTAAATTTTAAACTTGAATTTTTTTTTGTATTAATAATAACTAAGTATTAAATTTTTAATTAACTATTTATGAATCATGTAAGAACTTTAAATTTTTCTTATTATGTCTTGATAGTCAATAATATTTGTCAATATATATGTTCATTTTCAAATTGCCTATGCCATTATGTTAGTTGTTGTTTTATTTTCAAGGCATATCTCTACTTGTCGAGAATATTAAGACAGAAATTGGACTATTTTAATTTATTTTGAGTAATAAGTTTATGTTCTTGTAAATAAACCTTGTTTAGTTTTTGTTAAAACATTCGACTTTTAAAACTATTATTGTCAATGACTGTTTTAAGGTAATTCAAGTAAATTAAATTGGAAAATAATTTTATCTTTAGTGACTTTGTTTTTTAAATTATAATAACAAATTTTTACTTTTTATATTTTCCGGTCAACACAAATAAAAGATTAAAAAAATACGACAAAATCGGTTATATCCACCCATCGCCATAATTCGGTAAAAATATGGGTAATTTAAATTAAGGTTCTATTTACCCATTCGGCTTAGATTTTTATTCTATCCACTTTTTGAACTTATGTTTTAATCATATTTTTGTATGATTTGACAAATTTGCTATTATTTCTTAGGGATACTTTACCCTCTTATCCTTTGGTTAGTTAATTTTTGATTTGTTAAGTTTAAATTTGTA
This sequence comes from Arbutus unedo, assembly GCA_014822125.1. Taxonomy (NCBI): domain Eukaryota; kingdom Viridiplantae; phylum Streptophyta; class Magnoliopsida; order Ericales; family Ericaceae; genus Arbutus; species Arbutus unedo. Next base: position 30,651 of record JABCMJ010013883.1, on the reverse strand, counting down.
GCACTAATTTAGATTTAAAACATGGAATCATAATTGTCTTTAGGAATTAATTTTACTTGAAATGGTAGTTTGAAATTCATAATTATCTTCACCATTTTATAAAAATATACCATGACCTGCAAGTGTTGTTCCTTACCAGAAAATTTACCATGATATCTGCAAATTTACCATAACCTGCAGATTCAGTGTTTTATCGCGCAAATTTATTATGAAATCTGCCAATTTATCAGATGTCGTGTGTTACTTTTAAATTTACCATGATATATGTAAATTTACCATGGACGACAGGTGTTGTTCCTTACTTACAAATTTACCACGATCTTTAAATTTACCATAATATCTGAAAATGTACCATGACCTATAAGTTTTGTTTCTTTTTAGTAAATTTACCATAATCTTTAAATTTATTATGATATCTGAAAATGTACCATGACCTTCAAATATACTATGTCCGAGTCAATATCATCAAAACTAAACATGTATTCCAACGATTCGTATCTTACCCTAGCCCATAGTTCGATGAAAACAATTCGACTTCCGTCGTCCTTCTCCAGTAGCAATCAAATCAAACCAGTACTCCGTATTTCAATACCCGCGATCAATGTTCTGTAAATGTGGTGCGGTATTTGTATGCGATTTCAGTGAATTGATGGATTCCAGAGCCCTAGATCTATAATGAGGATTGTTGGTCGTTTTTTTTAGTCCCACGATTTTAAGAGAGACGAGTCTGATATTTGGAAAATGAGTGTTAATAGTTTATTTTTATGAATTTACTATTAATCTTAGTTAATGTCAAGATAAGAATAAATTTGATATTTTAAAAAAAAAACCAAAATTTAATGTTCATAAGTGATAAAAAAATAATTACACTTACTATCACCCCCCCTCTCTCTCTCTCTTAATTTGACTTCTCAAAGGACCCCTCTTTTCACAATTCTCCTCGTCCATAACGCTCGCCGGACAAAATCAGGCCTAAATTTTCCACTTCACGTCAGCTCTGGAATCAATTTTCGGTAAAGTAGTTCCGAATCAACATGGATTTATCGGCTGTACATGTCAATAGCACGGATCGAATCCCCTTTCTGCTGAGAAATTCGATTCCCGATGGGCCCATTTCCAGAAATGTGAGAAAGATGGGTCGGGTTTTCGAGATCAAGGTTTTCCGAGGTAACAGCGTTCCCAGATACCGGTCCTTGGTTGTGAGAGCTGCGGGAAAGAAGAAGAATCACGATAGTTCTAATTTCTCTTCTTCTCCGGGTACGATGCTTCTTACCTCTGCGGTTAATCGTCGTTAATTTTGGTTCGATAGAGTCTTGTATCTGTATGTGATCTGATTGTTGAATTTTCCAATTCATGTTTGTGGTTCAAGTTCATGTTTGTAGCTTTGTCACTGTTAAGGCTCTGTTAGCTTGCTGAGAAAATTGTGACATGAGACAAAAGGATGGAGCTTTTTTGTTACTGTGAAAACAATTCCATTCCCTCATAAAATGGAGTTTGATTCCTGAGGAAACGGAGAAATAGAAAGGATTAGTTTAACAACTTCACGTAAATATTGTGACAAGGAGGTTATTTGGGTACCAAAGTGGTAAGTAATAAACAATGAAAAATAAAACAATCACCCAATAGAAATGATTTACGTGGTTTGACTTGTAGCTGACATCCATGGGCCAAAACAGCAATAGTGTTCACTATGGTGGATAAGTTTATAGAACGACTCAAGTATTCACAGGTCTTGTGTTACCTCACCAGCTCACCGACCCCGGCATCACTACGTTCATTCACTCAAAGAAAAGTTGCCCTCCGGTAAGGGAGAACTTTTCTATAAGTAATGGGCGCAGTCCATATAGGAGACCTGGCCAGATCTCTCACTCATTCTCATTTCATGACGAAGGCTTCCTTGGTTAAGGTATAGACCTAAACTGGTCCAACTGGTCAAGAAAGCAACCGTCCGTCCATTTGCCCTCATTTCAAAGGTTGAGTGAAGCTTAGGACAACACTCTTAACCCTAAAACAAGTACGATCAGAAACATGCCTAGCTATTGTATACAAGATACTGTACACATTAACTCAGTGGATAGGGGCTTTTACCTCTCCAAATTTTCTCTTTGTTTCTCAGGGACATGAAACTTAGAAATTTGAGGGGGCTGACTAGAATTATCCAAAATCAAAACTTTCAAAAGAATTCCACCACAGATTTGTGATTGCATAGAAAACATGCCAAGAACCCTTTCAATGGTAAAAATGTGTGAACTGCATCTGTACTAAATGCTATTCTATGAAGCACAGATAATTCCATACGGGAGTTATATCCTTATCTTATTTGTATCGATATCTATACTCTTCTGGTACTCTCAGATACGTTTCCCAAAAGTATCCTCAATATAAATTTAATTTTTATAATTTTGAAGTATCGTATACTTTTCTAATACTTTAGTTCACGTATTCGAATAATTGTGACATTTATTTCATAGCATTAGAGTAAAATCATCAGTAACAAAAAAAACAACAGCTTTCTAGTATCTTTCTAAGAAGGAAGCCATAGTGACAAAAATCATCTTGATATAGTTTTTTTAATGTTCTTGTTGTGTCGTACATGTGTTTATAGAATTAGATATTCAATAACTAAATAAAACAAAGTAGACTTGTACTCCACCATTGCATTAGAAAAATACAACGATATTAGAATCATTCTTGTTATTAATGCATAATACACTAGAAAAATGCTTTTTAATCTAACATATCCTTGCTGTATCGTATCCTATTTTTCTTGATTTCCTCGCATCGGCCTATCCGTATCCTTATCGTGTCCGTATCCCTTATTGGTAGTCATGCTTCATAAATGCTAATTATATCCAAATTTTTGCTTCCGAAATCGAGCTTGGTGTGCCGAGTCCAAATTTTGAGCTTCACCTAGTTTGATACCTCTTAATTCTTATGGACTCCATGCTGACTGATTGTTGGTTCATCCAGAATAAGAAAGGTGTATCAGAAGCACCTGTTAAGTGATCAAATTTGTGCAAGATACTTTAGCAAAATGTTAACGGGATAAATTTCAGAAGTTTTATTTTTGAACTTGGAGAAGACTCTGTATTGTCCAGAATTCATAGAATATTAACTTGTCAGATGAAACAAGTATTGTGTATCTTCTATTGGCTTATCTGAAATTTCAGGAGATGGTGAGCATTCTATTCCAAAAGGAGATGGTGCGAAAAGAGACGATTCATTGTCAGATAGCAGCAAATCTAATGACACTACCTCACATATTTCTGACAGTAAAACCATGGACTGGAGAGAATTTAGGGCAATTCTTTATGACCAGGAGAAGGTATGATTCTTGTTTTCTTTATTCTTGTGTAGTTTATTATTTCTTTATGGTAGATTTGTTTGTTATTTTTAGCTCAAAGAACAGGACATTGATAAGGAGAAGATCACCGGCGTAAACAGTACATAGCATAGAGTATAAAGGGAACAATAGCCCAAAAGAGCTAGAAGTCCCTCAATGGACAAACTACACTGCTGTTTGCGACGGTGGTTAGATGGCTTCTTTAGGAGCTCTTGAGATCCTGCAAAATGTAGGCCTGTCCATAGCTTCCCAAACACTGCATAGAAAAGTCTTAAGTGCATACTTAGAGTCCTGACGGCTGACAGCACCCAATTGCTAAATGGATTGTTTTACAATAATGGACATTGGAAGAGTGTTGCTGGGAGCCATTTGATTTGAAATAATGATAGCCATGTCGTAGTAATCATTTTCCAACCCTGCCGAGCTAAAAGAGATTGGCTGAGGAGACAGAAGTCTCTCAGTCCTTACCACCTTCCCATTTTAGAAGCACAAAAATTTACAGTCTAGCCAATAACTTGGCCTCCTTTCACTGGTTTGAAATCTTAATGAATTGGTCATTGATGTTAGGACAAAAATAGACTGAAGAGAGGAGATAATTGATTTAATTCATGTAAGCTACTCAGCTTGAGATGGAGTGAGAGCTTTCTAAATGGAGCTTGGAGGAAATGGTGTAAAATATATCCGAAGCAATCTTTCTTCCTTGAAGCCACTTGAAGAGAAATTCCAAGGTAATGAGGGGTTTGGTCGAGGAGAGGGACCTTGAAAAAACTATTGATTATGCTTACTATAGTGCACCATGCATGTCTTGAGAAGACTGGATGACCTCCACGTGGCTATTATGCAGTGCTGAAATAGAGCGATCAATAATGGGTGTTGCTGAGACCTCAACAATTATGCTGTTTTTGGATCTTGAATTTGTGGAGGATCCATTAGGCAAAAGGATACATTAGGAATTTCTCTTCACTTCCCTTGACTTACAGTTTCCCTTCACGAATCCTAGAGCCGAGAATAGCCTTAGGGAAAAGGAGATAAGTGTTGAGGGAGATCAAGTAGAAAATGAACATAAGAGAAAAATAAAGATTAATGGTAAATAGTAACATTAAATTGGTAATGCAAAGCAACAAAGGGGAGATATGGATAGGAAAAGAAAGGAAAGCAAGTAGATGAGAATAAAAAAAAAACAAGGGGATAGTGCAGATGGATGTCGATGAGAAAAAGTTAGAAAGAGACAGGTTTTGCATGCAGGATTGAGTGCACCAGAGAGGCAGTGTAATGATTGTAGAAGGAATGAACTAGAGGAAAAACACACGGAAGGAGGTGAATGTCTGAAAACCGTATAAACCATGGGAAGGAAAGGAAGGAAAGTCGAGAGACTCACCTTGCAAATCATTCTTTGTGGTAGATTTTTGTCTCAAAAAATGAGCTATGATTACAATTTTAGAGCTAATGGTTGTAAATTGTTTAAGCTTTGCATTGTCATTGTTATGCTGAAATTGGACATGGTGTTTAGTTAAGGTGAATAGGAGGTTTACTGATTAGTCTATGTATTTACTGATTCGATTCTACTGCCTTTCACGCACCTGCAATTCCTTGGTTGGTAGTACTGTATTTGCAACTTTCTGTTTTCATTCTTTATTGAGTCAAACAATCTAGCAGTTCACAATCTCAGCAGAGAATGTTCGTCCTCAAATCTGACTCATTATGAGGTGGTTAGCCACAAATTAACCTGCTCAGTGGTTATGGCGGACTTTTTGGTACTCTTTAAAGATGTTGTAGAACTTCAACTAATCTTGTTTTCTGTAATGTCAGCACTTAAATTTTGTTCATTGGATCAACGACATTGATGACATTTTTATGTGGTGTCCGATGGGGTCATTTTATTTCAACCCTTGCTCTTGATGGGCTGCATCACTTCCGGTTGTTTCTACTAGCTTCTTAAATTCTACTAACAACTGCAACGTTGAAATTCTTTGCTCTGTTTGAGATGTTGAAAAGATCATTTTGTTAAAAATATGACCTTGGTAGGTTGGATAAAAGAAAATTTGACGTGTTTGTGATTGTGTCAGATGGGGGTCTTTGAAATTCAATTTCATATCTTGTGCTTAATGGGTTGTATTATACCATTATACCCAGATGTAGGCCAATTTGGCGTGATCCTGTTAATAATTGCTGCCTGAAATGTTCCTGTTTTCCGCTGAACAGTTTCTTTTTACTAGTGGTCTTTTTCTGATGTTGTAAAGCCCACTTGAATTTAGTGTGGCTTATATTTGAGAAAAGTCAAGTTTGAGGTAAAGGAGCATAATTATTACGAAGAGCCTGCACAGCCGAAGGACCTTTTATGCATGTAACATGCGTTTAGCTGTTTTAGGGACCATCAATGATTAGTGAACCAGCAGATGCATATGCAACCCTACTGAAAATATTGCCTGTCTTTTTTATGTCCATCATGATATTTAGCATGCTTGCTCTCCAAATGCTGAAATTTACTCTCTTAGCCAGGCCGAAACTGCGGACACAAGCTCTCACAACCAAGACGGAGCTCATATCAAGTCAAAATCACTTGGTCTGAAGTGGGCGCACCCAATTTCATCACCAGAGGATGGCTGTGTTCTTGTTGCCTCAGAATTGCTCGACGGAATTCGCACTTTCGAAAGAACAGTAGTTCTCCTCCTCAGATCCGGAACCAGGAACCCCCGAGAGGGTCCATTTGGGGTTATCATAAACCGCCCACTTCAGAAGAGGATTAGACACATGGAACCCACGAATCTGGATCTTCGAACCATATTCGCCGATTGCTCTTTGCATTTTGGTGGACCTCTCGAGACAAGTATGTTCCTTTTAAAGACTGGGGAGGAAATCCAACTTCCCGGTTTTGGAGAGGTGGTCCCCGGTTTGTATTTTGGTGAGCGAAACAGTTTGGATGAAGCGGCTGCGTTGGTGAAGAAAGGGGTGCTTAAGCCCCAAGATTTCAAGTTCTTGGTTGGATATGCCGGGTGGGAGTTTGATCAGTTGAGAGACGAAATAGAATCGAAGGGTTATTGGCATATAGCTGCTTGTAGTGCAAATTTGGTACTTGGAGGGTTGACAGATTCTTCATCAGAGGGTCTGTGGAAAGAGATTTTGCACTTAATGGGTGGTCACTATTCAGAATTGAGCCGAAAGCCGAAGCAAGATATTTAGCTGGTTCATGGTAATTGGAAATAGTTTGAGAGATGTCTTTACGGTTCACGTGGATTTAAATTCAAATGTACATATACTTTGTGGAGATTTTTAATGAATAATTTGTTTGCTTCGGTTAATGAAAACTTGATAGTTATGGTTCTCTTATGTAATTGTACTCTTAATTTTATGAAGAAAGGCCACTCTTAGTTCTGCTCCTCTTTGTTGTGGCTATTTTGGTGATTGTCGTTGACGATATCTTGCCTTTCCTCACAAAGAAACAAAATGAAGCGAACTGACAACTACCGTCCGGTTAGGTGGCTCACTCTGACAGCTCACTCTGCATTGCCACATGATCGGATGGAATAAAAAAGCGAACGGTTCATTTTCAAAATCATACTCGTTGCTAGTTTCAGTTTTGATCAGTATGATAATGATGAAAATCATACTTGCAGCTAGTTTTAGTTTCGATCACAGACAATAATGATCTCGTGGTATATGACCGGCTTGATACAGGCTGTTCCTCTAACGAAACCCTATGTCTCCCACAACATGGACTCGAATGAATATCAGAGATGCAAATTGCAACGTTTTGTATATGAACTAAAAAACAAGGTCAGCTTGTTACTTGTTTCAACATAATTTCCTAGCAGGAGTCTCTTTTGCTTGATTTTGGGTTAGGGTCATTTGTTTCTACACAATTTCCCAGCAGGAGTCTCTTCTGCTTGATTTTGGGTTAGGGTCATTTGTTTCTACACAATTTCCCAGCAGGAGTCTCTTCTGCTTGATTTTGGGTTATGCTCTAAGCATATTGTTCAAACAAGTATCGGATACAATATTCGTGGTTCCATTTCCCAAGCTGTTTACACACTACATGCCCTCTATCAATGTAAAAGACACCAAACAAACACGAATTTCTTTTCTGTGGAATTATCACAAGAATTGGATTTACATCATATATATATATATATAACATATGCGCATATGCAATGACTAAAAATAGAGAAAATCTTCAGCTATAACCAATGCAGATTTCATGCCCCCCAAACAATGGCAACTTCCAGCAAATCGAAGTAGTCGCCAGGGCAAAAAGTGGAAATGTCGTAGCCCTAGTGCAGATATGACCACCTCATGCTTGGATTCAAGTTCATTCGGACTCATTGAGATTTCTTTCCTAGAAAGGCGGCGGCATCTCAGTTCTAGGGATTTATCCATTTTTGGTGCGGTTTGGTGGCGTTTTACTGATCATAGCAGTTTCTCTTGGTCCTTGCCTTGTCGAGACGTGCTTTCCGAACTGCCTCTTGAATTTGCCTTTCGTGCTCCTTAAGCATGTCTTCCATGTTTCCCCCCGGGGGCATCAGCGGTCCAGAACAGTGGATCCTGCTTTTATTTGGTAAGTAAACCTGAGTCATAACAAAAAGCCAAAATCCCAATATTGTGATCAAATATGGCACTTAAAAAACAACCGGAAGTTGTGATACGGACACAGGACAAAAATTAGGACACGAATAAGTGGTGGAGACTGAATATAAAAGTATGTATACTCTTGAAGGTACAAACAATGGATTGACGCAAAACAAAACTGTTGTATCTACCAAGTTAGATATAAAACACAAATAATACGATGATTATGAAGACGCGGTCGTACTTCTTAGGCAACCAGTGTTAGTCCCAACAAAGCAATAAGTTGCGGATGCTTACACATGAAAAGGACGGATAATTAAACCTCAGATGAAAAATGTCACTAATTGAGAAAGAAGCAGCATACCCTAGAATCCTTCCCAGACATCCCATCATCCTTCTTAGAAAAATTGTGGTACAAGCCTGCTGCCTCCTGAGACGCATAAGATGTCTGTCTCTTCAGATCAGTCCTGTGTCCTGATGAGCCAAGTCTTCCCCCTGTAAAAGGATGCCCCTCTACCTTTTTGGTCCATGCATATCCTACTGCACTGGGATGAACCATAGAGGCAGAATGGGAGAATCCATTCTTTCCAAGTCCTCTTGGTGGGTCAATTGGGAAACCAGACCCACCGTCCTCGTGGGGATTGTATTTTACACTGATACTTTTAGGATTTGACTCTCCCTGTAGTCTCTAAGTTAGGCATGCAAATTTTCTGAAGAAAATATGAAATATTAAACGACCTGATAGCTATATGGAAATAGTACCTGTAAAGTGACCTGTCCCTGTGCATCAAATTCTGGTGTGGGCACCTCTTTGCATTCTCTTGGACCTCTTCTTACGGATTCAGGTCCACGTCCTTTAACAGTCTCAGCTTTTCTCCTGTGGTAATTATTGAATATATATTAACGCCCAGAGAAAATAACATGTCACCATAATGAAGGAAAAGGAGCAAGTGAACAATAAGTTTTCCATCTTCTTTCTTTTAGGCTTATCAAGTCTTCCATAAGTTCTATCCAAATTGATGTCTCCTAAGAGAAGTAGTGTCAACAATAAGAGGGTTCGGCCTCTTCAAGGGTATGTGATACTCGTGATGGTTCTTACAGTAAAGACAATCAGAAGGGTGGTTACGGTGTGATTGCTAGGGACAGCACCTGATCAAATTTTTAGCAGCAAATGCTGGACTCATTTCCAACGGTAGCAGCCCTCTTCTAGCCGCAGTTAGAGAGGGACTTAGTCTTGGGGATCTCTTTAGGTCTTCTGTGGTCATTGAGGGTGATTCTCAAGTTCTTACGAAGATGCTATTTGGTAAAATTGTCCCAAGCCAGCGAGTTTTCGTGATATTCTTCACATGAATGGTGCTTTACATGCTTGTTTGGTCAGGTTTGTGAGGAGATGTCAGAATTGTGCAGCTCATTTGGTGACTAGGTTTGTTATAAGTTTGGAGGGTTCTTTTACGAGAAAACTCCCTCCGGTTTGGCACTTTGGCTTACTAATTCACTGAAAAGGGATAAGAGCCCTGACTTCTTGTAATCTTATGTGCAATGTAATATAATCTTGTTATCATCTGACTCATAAAACGAAAAAGGAAAGGAAAAACAAGAGAAGTAATTGTATAGGGTGTCGAACACTCTAAAACCCTTCCTTTGAAATCAGATAGAACGGTAATTCCGAGTACTGAGAGTAAAATAAAGCACCGCCAAACATAGCAAGGCTTTCTGAAAAGAGTTTTGCACCAGCAGGAGTTAGACTGTCCAAACTAAAAGTATTCAGGTGCATTGAGCTGTCAGCTCTGCAAGTACGTTCTGAAGATTCATTACTAACACCTTTTGACACATATCTCTGAATAAGAAGGTTATGCTTCAATATTGGAACTCTGAATAATAAGGCTCATTCTTTATGCAAACACAGGTGGATGAGTTGACACGATTTTCCAAAATCATAATATAAAATGCAGAAAACAGTGTACCTTCTTGCTTCCTCCCCTCGAAGCTTGATGTCAAACTCCTTGCTTGGCGGATATTTTGCTAAACTCGATGGATCACAAGGGAATGGCTTTGTCGTGAAGAACTGAAAAGGAGAATTCACAATTTTCTGAGAGTTGACTCGCAATGAAACAAATACCAGAAGCAAAAGGCAATATACAGTGAGGGATGCATAACCAAATGTGCATCAAAATATTTTCAAACTTTTACCAGAGCTGCAACCTCAGGATTCAAGAATTACTTGGTGCTTGAAAAAAACTCACGAACCAACTTATGAAGAAATAAGGGGAAAATAAAAGAAATTGGTTACTGTCATTTTCATTTCCCATTTCAATCTTTTCACTGTTTTGGAAACAAAAGAAAAAGACGTTTCATATGACTTATTTACTGAGCGAAAAATGGTTTTCCAATGTCTAAATCGTTCTGTTATTTCTTGAAAAGTGCTTTATTTCAGTAAAACTTTGCAAACACAGTTCAAAAAAAGTTATCCGCTTCCAAAAACACAAAACAGACAATAGTAAACAGGTCAATAGGTTTCGACAACAACATGCCACATATTTAAGGAATTAACTGCTTGGCCATAATCTTGATATATAATACCACAGTTATTCAACTATGACAATAATAAATGGGTATGCATCCTTACAAGAACTATCTTAGTTCAAAGGTTCAAAACCACTAGCCATAACATGTCTATCATTAGTATGTGAGCAACGTAAACCACTTAATACAACCTAATTGTTTACGCATCCGGAAAAATGAACCGTCCAAATTATCACAAATTGAAAGGAAGGACACATGCAAGTGAAAAATCTGATAAGAAGTTTTTGAATGTAGTTTTTTTTTTCCGAGACCCTGATGTTAAGATTGAGGATGCCACCAAGACATTTTTTGTTCTCTACCCATTGACGCTGCCATTGTCTTGGTTAGAGACTTTTCATTTTCTAACTTTATTTGGTAGCATGTCAAAGTTTGACGTGAAAAGCCAACTTCCGGTACTCTGTGAAATCATTCTCTCAAAATTACCTCACTAGCAAGTGCAGAAGCAGCAGTGCCGCGCTGCTCAGGTTCAATTGTGAGGAGGACATCAATAAGAGCCAACGCTGAAGAAGGGAAATCCTTGAATGTCTCGGCAACACAGCGCCTGTAAGGATGCTGAGGCTTGAAACTAGTAGCATGTGGTAATTTTGATTTCTTCCAGTACTCCTCTGATGGTGAACCGCAAAACTTGAAAATTTTATGCATTTGCTCAACCTGAGAATAGTTTTGAATCAAACTATTATGAATCAACTGCTCTATTGAATCACTAACATTCAGACCGATAGCGCTTGTAGAACAACATTAATTATCACTGAGAACAGACTCCCAAGAACTTGTGAAGTAAGTATAGTACTAAGTAAACCATAGTTTGCCATACCCATCGAAGCATAAACAATCAAGAAAACATTTGGAAACGACACTGTGCGATATGATGAAAACATCGTTAGTAAACAAGCTGGGAAACTTTAAAATTTGGGTATGATCCAGATGAACAAACACGGAAAGTATGGAAGCTAGTCTGAGGAGGTAAAATTGTACAACCAGTTCAGGAATTCTAGATCCGAAACACTAGAAATTTTACACAAAATCCATATTTGTTGCAGAAATGACCCAAAAACAAGGTGACCATCTAGAATTTTGTCAGAGAAGAATTAGGAATTACTATCATTTCCCGCACTAATCTGTTCATTCACTGTAAACATGATGAGGGTGGGTTGGAACTTCAGGAAAGGAGGATAAATGTTATTTCCCCTCCTACCAGAAAAACTAAGAGAAAAAGTGGAATGTTATCTTCCTCCTCTTTTCCTTAAAGACTTTTCTTTCCCTTTCTCTTTCCCTTTCAAATCCAAACACGAGAAAATAATTTTCCTCTCACTTTCCTTTTCTTATTAAACCCGAAGGAAAAAAACTATTATCACTGAACTTATCTCTCATTTACTTTTCCTTCTTTTGCCTTCCCCTTCCAAAAGTTCCACAAACACTCTTAAGAAAGCTAGAAGATGATGGAAGACAAGAAAAATCTCACACAAGAAGAACCAAGTGACAAAATCAAACCCCTCAAAATGAAAATACCTCTGTTCTTCCAGGCATGATTGGCTTCCCAGCAAACAATTCTGCAAGGATGCAACCAGCACTCCAGAGATCAATTGCAACTCCATACTCAGTTGCACCAAGCAAAAGCTCAGGAGCCCTATACCATAGAGTTACTACACGACTAGTTAACGGCTGCTTTTGATCATGCTGAAAAAAGGTTGCCAGACCAAAGTCTCCTATCTTGAGAACTCCATTATTGTCGATTAACAGATTTGAACCCTTTATGTCTCGATGCAAAACCCCACGACTATGGCAGTGTTCAAGTCCACGAAGTAGTTGTTGTGCGTAGCATTTAATCTGCAAGCCGACCAAGTAATTCCCATTTGTGAGTACACAAGAAAGCAGTTAAATAGGTAATTATAATCAAATACTCCCTCCATCCCATTTTGTTGTCCCATTTGTCCACTCTTTGATTTCTCAAATTGTTTGACAATATTGAAAAGTCAAAAAACAACATTCTATGGTATTCCCTTTTTGCTTCTCTCTTGTATAGAAGTGACAAGTTCAACTACTTATAAAAAAACTGTTGGGCATTTGCGGAAAGTTCGAATTTGTAAAGTGCAATAAATTTAATCTGGACAAAACAAATCGGGGCAGAGGGAGTAAAAGGATCAAGTCAATCATCAGGTATTTTGTTTGAATCATTAGAGAAGGACCAATACATATTTTCCCAAGGGAGACCATATAACATTCTTATTTTCCTCTAAAGTCTCATGAGTCTCATGGGTTTTAAACTGTACAGGGAGATAACAAACGGACGAGCCCTTAACGTCCATAATCGTATCTTCACAATGCAAGCTTAAAATTCTGGAATACAGGTCATTCGGGTAAAATACTATTTCACCCTTGCATTAAGGGCCCGTTTGGTAGACTGGACTACTAATGGAGGGACATATTATCACATAGGATAAATAATCTCTTTAGACTAATAGTGAGGAGATTAATTCCACATCCCCCGAGGTATTATGTATCCGTGTTTTCCAAGATAACATATCCAATGGCTATTTGATCCCGACTACAAAAGCTTCAACCATTTACAAGATATGTGATCCAATTAGATATATAGTCCAATCTGATCCATTATAACAAATGCTTCATAAGAAGGAAAGATGAGAGGAATTACCTGTGGTTCAGTGAACTTGATCTTAGGGGATGCTGCAAGCCCGGCAAGATCGTGCTCCATGTATTCAAATACAAGGTACAAGCTTCCTGACATCCTCGAAGTGACTAGACCCTCAAGCTTCATTACATTTGGGTGGTCTAGCTTACGCAAGACATGGATTTCCCTAGCCATAAATCGAACGCTCTCTGGATCCATATTTACAAATCGTACTTTCTTCATTGCGACGATTTTGCCAGTTTTTAGGTCCCGGGCCTTATATACACTGCTATAAGTTCCTTGTCCGATCTGCACAAGTATAAAATCAATGATCATCCATCAAGAGCTTTAGCCTATTTAATTTTCCAAGGGGACAAATCTGACTTCAAAAGTTCAAGAATCCAAGACACATGCATCTCTTTACTGTTTTCTTTCTCTTCATCACAGAGTACTCTATACCACCAGAATGTATGTGTGTGTGTGTGTGTACGGATGCATGTTCAAAATCCATATAAATGTCATTTGAGTACTGCACCACAGAATTTAGCTACAAGGGTGACGTTTGTACAAGAAACACGACTATTATCATTTTACGGGTAATTCCTCATCCAACTTCGTGCAGCTAAATAATCATTTCAAGCCTTACCCACAGGTTCTTTCATGGACGTTAATTCAGAAAAAGAAATGCAAATCTCAAGACAATGCATAACAAGTTAACAACCAATTGTCTCAAAATGAAGGCCACATAAAGACCAATTTTGGTATTGGTTGGTCGTCTATTCCAGTCCCGATATGTCTTATCATAAACTAGTTGAAGGAAAGAAATGATACAATCAAGTCGGAAAACAAGAGAAACTACAATCTACCCATACATGCAGGCCAAAAATGTTGGATAATGGAAATTTCACAAAACAAGCTAAATAATTTTTATAAGTAAAAACTGACTTTGTTTAACTTCTCGAATGAATCTGCACTCCGAGGAACCCATCCCTGGATGGCCTCCCCGGCAACTGAAGTTAGCCAAGATGGCCACCCTGCAGCAATCTGTTCTCCTTCGGTTCCACGTGGCATGCTACTTATCCGAGACATTGCTGCCGGTTGTCCTTCCATGACTAAGACATCCAACGTAGCTCGTCTTTGATGGTGGCCGCTTATTGGCCTTTGAACGATTCTTGTGTTTTTCTCTTCTTCATCATGTTTACTCCTTACAGAGTTCATACTGGCTTGTACCACGGGCTTAGATATGGTGTGAACAGACTCATCATAAACTACAATCTCCTCTCTCTTTGAGGGAGCAAATGATTGTACCGAAGATTTATTTAGCTCTTTCTCAGTCTCATTGTCAACGACGTCGTCTGCATTGGATCCTTTAGAACAAATGCAGCCCATCTTTAGGAATATTACCTGTTTTTAACAAATTGGTAAGCCCTACCAATTTGCGCTACAATTACCCTTTGCAAATTCCTATTCCAATGATTAAGGAGCCTTTCAATTCATGATATGTAAAACCTTGACACTCTCCAATTCAGCCCATTTCTAAACAAAACTACATTCATCTCCTGTGCCAATTTGATGTTATAAATCAACCCACAACTCGAAATCTCTTATAATTCAATGGCTTAGCTTTTGATCGAAACATAAACTCCCAACAATGAGCTGCAACCCAGAAAAAAGGTCAAATGAAAATACCCAGGTCTTTGAAGCACCGGATAAACGTAGAGGAAGATTTTTTCAGAAGAAAAAGGAGGGAGAGAGGCTCAAATTGGCAGAATTCAAAATCTGCTGTTACAATCAAGAACAGGAAAAAACAGATATGTTTTCCATCAAGTAACAATCGATTTACGATGAAGGGAGAGCCAAATAGCAAATTGGAATTACAAACAATTTCGAAGGGAGAAATTCAAAATGTATTTCAGAACAAGAAGGAGAAGATTGCCAAGAAAGAATCAAAACCCAGACCTGAAATCCAGCATTGACAGCGATATACATACACAAATATGTATATACATATACAGCATAGATACAATATGTTTCTTTTGCATGTATCTATCCTTGTGATTGATGCAGGATTTCTGGTCAAGGTAGGTACATAAGGCGTCGATTCTGGGTTCCCAAAAAAAATTTGTGGTATTATGTATTATGACTATAAACAATCGAAATGTTATCGTTTTGATTTTTAGAAAAAGGGAAAATAGGGTGAGAAAAATAACCAGAAATTGGAGGAAAGAGACGAAAATGGGGCAAAAATGGAGAAAATAGTAAATTAGGAAAACTTTGAGGGTTCTGAAGATTGTCATTGATTTGTGTGTGTGTGTGTGTGTGTGTGTGTGAGAGAGAGAGAGAGAGAGAGAGCAGTGACTTGGGTAATCCTAGAAATGAGCATGGCCAGAGGTTTTGAAGCATGGCGTTGACAGTGACATGCGGTATTGACAATGACAGTTTGAAGTTCCTCACATAGGGCTGGGATTATCTGTCGCAATGTTTATATGTCACCACGTGTCCAACATTGATGAAAAACTCGCGCCTTCACTCTTCCCTCATCGCGGCAAACAACCTCCGTCTCCGTCTCCGTCTCCGTCTCCGATTCCATCCCACAGGCGGATATCCACCATCTCCGACCGACCCACCCCTCACGCCACCGCTCTTTACTCCCTCCCCCTCTCCCTTCTCACTTCTATCATCTCGTAAAGGAGAAGGAGCAGAATCACTGAGCCGCTTCATTAACGCAGAATCACTCCGAATAACTTTCAATTCTGATCAACAACTCCGGAACTGTACTCCTCCAAGCGACTGGTCTATTTTTTTTTGTCTCGGGTGTGGATTTTCAGTGCAGGCATGTGAAGCCCAAGCTAAAGTTGGGGTGAGGGTATCGAAAGATTAGTTTTTTGTTCCAAAATCTGGAATCAATATGATGGGAACATGCTTCAGATCTCCGGCGAGAACTCCAAGCCCGGGTATTATCTGTAAATTTTCACCAAAGTTTCTTCTATATCTGTTGATCTAACAAACAAAAAACAGTTTGTTCCAGGTAAAGATTTGATTTTTGCAGTTCCTTTTTCGTTGCCTTCTCCTTCTAAAAACCTGGTTTCATTTTTTCCGAATATTAATATTCGAGAATTTGTTCACTTTAACCAAATATTCTTTATGAGTAATTGTGGAGTCTTTAACCTTTCACACGCTTCTGACCCGAACTCGATCCAAAAATTTCTCTAAAATCATTCTAAAACTGTAAAAATAATAACTAGTTAGTGCCATCAGTTTTATGTGTAAACTAAAAACTACTCTCATATTTAAATCAGTCATTCACAGATGGGTTGTGCATCTAATCCAAACTCGATCCAAGAAGTTTTCTAAAATCATACTAATATCGTAAAAGTAAGAATTAATTAGTGTCATGACGTCTATGTCAATAAAAATACTCTATTATTTAAGTAATAATTGTTGGGGGAGAAAGTTAATCTAAAAACACTTTAAGAGATAATAAAGACGTGTATCATATTTTTCGCGGTCAATTATCTTATATGGTTGGATCTAACTTAGTTCTAACTTAAATGTGCAAAGTACACTCCTTATGATGTCCGAAATAATCTTCTCCACCCCTGACATCATGTATGATGAACTAGACGCCAAGTCAAATGTTACGTGTCAGGACTGATCCACTTGGATGAAATGTAGAAACAGACATAACCACGTGGGCCAGATCATCTGGATAGTGTACTCTTCGGCCTGGATCACATGGCATGCACCCGCCAAACAGACTAGTTGCGCAAGACCATGCAGACCATATTGGGTTTCAGTCGTTTAAGATTGCGCTTGATCCCTAGACCTTGCCCAGTTGACGATCCAAATCGAGTACCGACTTGGCCCAATACATTAATTATTTATGAGTTTTCCTGTGAAAAAGCTCATATGTTCACAGGAATTACTTATCTGTTTCCTGGGTAAAATAATTTCACCCTCTTCCTTAACGGATAAGCAGATTCTTGTTGTTTGATGAATTTGTTCATTAGATAAGTTTGATGGGGTTTGCAAGTATATAAATGTCGAGTCAGAGGTGTAGCGTACAAAATGCCAAATTGGGAGTTGGATTGGCATGAGTTTTTTCATGCAGAACCTCCAAACCACTCCTACATTCGTCAAAACACTAGCCTGCAAGCTCAACACGTGTGTTCACCCCTCAAATGCCAAGCCCCGCCACCTTCTTCTTCTGCCTATCTCTTCTTCAACTTCTCTCTCTCTCTCTCTCTCTCTCTCTCTCTCTCTCTCTCTCGCATATTCGTGGGTTTAATTAATCTCTCTGCTGTAATGGATTTGATAAATTCTGTCCTAAATTGGGTGGTACCACCGGCAAGCATGGTGATGTTGGCCTTTGCATGGCCGGCCTTGTCTTTCATCAGTGCTTGTGAGTGGGTTTACAGCTCCTTATTCACTGAGGATATGGAAGACAAAGTAGTTATTATCACTGGAGCTTCTTCTAACATTGGGGAGGTAACCCTCTCTCTCTCTTTCTCTCTCTTTTAATAGTCTCAACAGTTAGCCCTCTCAAGATCAAGATAAGATGAAGGGATTATTGGCTAGTGGTTGAGTAGAATAATTGCAGCTCCCTCTTATGGTAGTTGGAAAAAAAACCAATTAACCCATCTCTTTCACCATTTATTCCACAGCACTAAAATAGTATCAACGAATTTCGCACGAGAGACCTGAAAACAGCAAATCTCGGTTAAGGGCACAAAAAAGTTCAAGACAAAATGTAGACACATGAGGTCTTTCTTATGTCCATCTTCTTAACTCACTGTTGGGTGTCTCTGTTCCCTGTTCTTTCTCTACCAAATTGGCTTAATCGGGCTGTGAGAGATTGATCGACGAGGGGACTAGCCTCCTTCCTTCCACACTCCTAATTCAACTATTTTTTCTTGAATACGAATGACAACCTCTTTATATTTATAACATTCTTCTGTTTAAGGACTACGTCTCAGCCCCCTATTTGACTAAGGCTGGAAAAAAAAGCGGTACTTGCTTTATGAAACTTCTGTCTTCTCTCTTTGATCGGAATACAAATGAGATTAGGAAGGCCATTATTGGGGCAAACGATGCAATAGCTTCGGTTAGAGTAAAACCCAAAATGGCATAACCAAATGATTGTTAAGTACTCAACTTGGGCACCTTAATATAGTACACGAGGCCAAATGTCTTTGTCGCTTATTTTAGCAAAAGCCCACAAACTTCCTGCCGGCAGCCTGCCAGGGATGAAGGGCAGAGTCTATGTAGAACACATGAGAAATAGATAGCGTAATATCTCT
Source organism: Arbutus unedo (assembly GCA_014822125.1). Classification (NCBI taxonomy): domain Eukaryota; kingdom Viridiplantae; phylum Streptophyta; class Magnoliopsida; order Ericales; family Ericaceae; genus Arbutus; species Arbutus unedo. The sequence goes on along the minus strand of JABCMJ010013883.1, from coordinate 12,233 downwards.
ATGATGAGAGGAATCAAAAGACATGGCATTGGGTGCAGATTTTTAGTAGCTTGGTTACATAATTGGTATATATTCTTCTCCGAATGAGAAGGTGGACAGAGCAGTGGGCACACTGAGGTGCCATGGAATAGCTATGGAAGGGAAGGAGGTTGGAGTTTTGAATCATCAAATGACTTTGACTTGGATGGTCTTCCCAATCATGAAGTCAAAATTAAGTTGGCGAACCATGGTGGGAGAGGGAACTCCATTCACTAAATTAACAACTTTGGTCGTAGTCTGTTTAAACAAATAGACCCAGTTCACCCAGTCCACTTGCGGCCAATCCCAAAGTTTAATGACTTTACCAGTCATTCGCCCTCGCCCTCCCCCTTGTATCAAAAGATTACTTTACAATAGAACAAAGAAATAAGGGTCGAAGATTAAATATAACAACTACCTTCAACATGTGTGGACCTGGTAGCAACTATTTTGACGATTCTCATTCAAGCATTCTCATTCAACGGTAAGCATTAGCTATTATTCCTCACTCCTTGAGCTTATCTTTGGTTCTTGATTCCGCACCCGGCAATCGAACTGTAACATTATGTCCTCACATATAGACACATGCCCATCGCCATCTTAGTAAGCATCACGCGACCGGTGCAATTTCTATGCAATTTTCCTGATCATGTTCTAGAATGTCTTTATTTTTTATATTTAGCAAATAGCATATGAATATGCGAGGAGGAAAGTCAATCTCGTATTGGTTGCTCGGAGAGAGACGAGGTTGCGGGGGATTGGCGAGAATGCAAGACGTTTGGGTGCGAAGCATGTCATGGTAGTGGCTGCAGATGTTGTCAAGGAAGATGATTGTAGGAGATTCGTCAATGAGACCGTCAAATTCTATGGGCGTGGTAAGTGTGGATGCTGACCCCTATCATTTGTATGGATGGAAGCATCTAGAATATATACATGGATGCTTCTATCATGTTTGCTAGAAATTGAAGAAAAACTGGACAAAAAAAGCAAATTTGAGCATGCTTGAAATTGTTTATGATCGATCACAATGGCACGTGTACCTTTTTTGCTTGCTTGAGTACAGTTAGCTTGTGTACCAAAATGGATATGTGTAGAATCCACTGGAAGGAAAGAAAAAAGAAAGGGAACCCGATGAATTGATGCCTTGTTAGTTTCATGCCATTTATGTGTCGAGATATCGGGATAAATCTGTCCACAAGTCCAAGATTCGACCACAAAGTAGTGTAGTCCATTACTCAAATTTACAATTACTAAAGAAGCATCTTCACCAACCAAATGGCGAAAACTAATTATCACTTTTTGTGGTTCCTGTTTTCTTTTTTCGTTTCCTTCTTTTTGTTCTTGTTATGGCATGTAACTTTTATTTCGGATTTCTGCAGTGGATCATCTGGTAAACACAGCAAGTTTGGGGCATATGTTCTATTTTGAGGAAGTTCCTGATACATCTGTGTTTCCTGTTTTGATGGTAATTTCACAAAGAAGCAAATTCTTTTCGAAATACTCTTAAGCAATCCGCTAGATTCGTTCGTTAAGAAGCTCAAATAACAAGCACCTGCACGTTAGTTGGTTACTGAGTGACTTGATTTTTTCCCCCCACTTCCAGGACATAAACTTTTGGGGAAATGTTTATCCTACCTGTGTCGCTCTTCCATACCTACGGCAACACAATGGTCGGATTGTAGTTAATGCATCCGTGGAGAACTGGTTGCCCTTGCCAAGAATGAGCATATACTCGGTGAGTAAATGTGAATGATATGTTACGTGGTGTCTGAATATTGCATCGAAAATGAATAAATTTTTTTTTGTTCTTGTAGCTTTTGAAGGATAAATTTTCTATTTTTGGAAATGATTTCAATCATGACAGTGACATAGCCACTATGGTATAGAAAGAAAAGAAAAAGGTGTCTTTTAAGTTTGTAAAGGAAATTGGATGTCAAAAATAAATTGGGATTGGGGGATGCTGTAGTGCAGCAAAACGATGCCCTTTTGTCCACATTTAAAGTTATTTAGAGGCTTTCCAAACTAATGTAAATCTAATTAAGCTCTGAATTGCTTTAAATAGGGGAAAAACTAAGTCATTTTAATGCACTACAACATCCCTGAACGCAATAAATAAGTCGATGGTGGGACCGATAACATGATTCTAACATATCTTATGCAAAGTCTAAGCACAAGCGCTAGGAAACATGATAATTATGGACCTAAATGAATTAGCCTTGGATTGACAACTTATTTTCACTCATTAGGAAAATCAGTATCACAGACATTATTATTTTCAATGATGGAGGTTCCAAATCATGCATATAGATTGGTTTCAAAAATTTTGACTCTTTTTGGAGACAAAAAGCTGTGAAGGAAGTAAGAAAAATTGCTAGAAACACTACTTCGTTGTTATGTAATGCATGATTCCCCAAGTCATAGTAGAGAAATCATGAAATTTGGTCAGACCATTCTTCCTAATGGCACCCAGTCAGGAAGAGATTCACATGGACAGCTGCCATCTGGGCATCTATTTCTATGTTAGCTAGCAGGGGCGGACTTTCCTATGGCAGTCCAGCTGCGGCCTCTGACCATCCGTCCTTTCTCTTATTGATTTGGCTATACTTGTATTTATCCAACTGTGTTAGCTATTCTCCGTACCCAAAGACCCCAATTGTCCAATGTCCCAATAATGGCACCCGGTCAGACCATTCTCCCTAATGGCACCCAGTCGGGAAGAGATTCACATAGAGACTACTGCCATTTGGGAATCTATTTCTCTAGCGAGGCGGACTTTCCTATGGTAGTCCCTCTGACAATCTGTCCCGTCTCTTTTTGATTTGGCTATACTTGTATGTATCCAACCGTGTTAGCTATTCTTCTTACCCAAAGCCCCCAATTGTCCAAATGCCCAATAAAATAGGCTTCATTTTATTGTTCGTCCTAAGGCCTCAAAGAACCTTGGGCCAACACTGTTTACCGAGTATGAGAAGGGTAAGATACAATCTTACGTAGTGCCGGTGGATGGGTATCTTGTTCTGTTTGATTGTGCGCTGTTGACTGTTGATTTACTCTAGATGTTAACCTGGGATTCAACGGCCCTTGTTCACTTCTATTTAACAGTTATTACTTGGAAATTTTTTTGTAATTGTTTTTTATAGCACGTTCGAGCAATTGTTTTCTGGAATTTTCACCTCGAAACCAACTGCTTAGTGTTGTTATATGCTTGATTTTCTCAACTAGGCAGCAAAGGCAGCTCTAATAAACTTTTATGAGACCCTGAGGTTTGAAATTAAAGATGACGTTGGAATAACACTTGCAACTCATGGTTGGATTGGAACTGAGATGCACAGAGGTAAACTCATGGTAGAAGAAGGTGCGGAGATGCAGTGGAAGGAAGACAGAGAAGTAAGTTTCTTGTTGGTATAGCTTGTGATTCTTGATTACTGCATAAATTTCGAGTTATCTTGATAATTGTCAGCACTGGCCTCGAAGTAAGCCCCGCAGGCCCTGGGCTTAGGCAACCCTCGGCGCGGGGCAACAAAAAAAAAAAATTATTTTGTAAATATATTAAAAAAATAAATATAAACATTAGTAAGAATATATGGGGCATTTATTTTTTGGTCCTATCTATTACTGTTAACAAGATTTTCATTTCATTCTCTTTTAATGGTTATATATGTTTTAGTCATATCTTTTAAAAAATAACCAAACTACCTTAGTTTTTAATTTTGCATAATTTTAGCACTTTATCCCTTGAACAACGGGATACAATCAGAGCTTTCCATATTAGTTTCAACATCCAAAAACTGAGTTTGGTGCCCTCCATAATTGTGATGGTAAATTTGCATATATTTTCTAAACGTAATGATAAATTTCCTTACCTGATGTAAAAATGGGGTGAATTCATAACTTGAAAATCCTAATGGGATGAAAACATATGCAGCATGGCTCATAGGACCTTGATTTAAATTACCCAAAATATATAAACATAATTTCCAAGAAAATGTAATCATTATCAAATTTTGTTGATTATTCCGATCACAGTTGCTTCGGTGGATAGGAGCCTTTCGAAATTGAAATTGATAAAAACTCAAGGGAGAGATTAAATGAATTGGCTATGAGTTCAATTGAAAATGAATAATTGGATAAGTTAAACTACGATAATTTAATTGAAGAATTTGTTTAAAAAAATGCAAGAAGAATTTGTTTTATTTGAATCGAATCGTGCTAGTATAAAGCACTATGACCGGGGTTGCATTTTAAATTTTGAATTTTTAATGTAATTCAAGCTAAAAGCGTAATGTGTTTTTATTTTTGTTCTTGTTTTGTTGTTTGATTATATGTCTTTTAATCTTGTTACGTCTTAATACTAAGTGGGCAACTAAGTTGAGGTCGGGTTTGGGCAACCCAAATGTCAGGGCTGACGCTGATAATTGTTGCCTCGTGGAATAACTGGCAGAGTTTGTACTTGCATTCAACAACCAAAATGATGCGTAGGCAAATTTAGTATTTCATTCCACTCTTAAAATTGCCGTTAGTTGACGCCTCTAGCTCCTCTGCCTTGCTTTATGTTATTAACTAGTAGTATCCAATCTGAGAATACAACCATCAATCCTAGCTAAAAAGGCCATAGCTTTGATAATGATCGGTCTTTCTTATAGGGTAGGGTCTGTGTCGTGACTTCTTAAAAACTATGAGATGGGGGTCCCATTACGTTCTTTACGCTACATACCTTCCTTTAGGCCATTCCTATAAAACGGCCAAAGAAAGCTTCTCTCTTTCCTGGCTTTATAGTAGCTAAAGTTTCCGGATTTTTCTGTTAGCGGGATAAGGCTTCCCAGCTTCTTGTTTTCAGGTGGCAAACTTGCCTTTATAGGCTATCCAGTATCCAGTTTCTTGATTACTGCATAAATTTCGTGTTATCTCGATAATCGTTGCCTCATGGAATAAATAGTAGTTTGTGCTCACATTCAACAACCAAAACGATGCGCAGGCAAATTTAGTATTTCATTCCACTCTTAAAATGCCGTTAGTTGATTCAAATCTCTTACCGATGAATCGGTGATATGTTTATCACGTTTCAAGTATGTTAGGCTGTGTTTGATTTTGGATCTGTCAAGTGCTTTCAGAGGACATGAAAATGAATGGAAAAGATAGTCAAACGCATCCAAATCTTGTCTTGTACATTCCCTTTCGTTTTATTTTTCCTCTGCAAATCCAGGATCCACACAAAGCCTTAGGCTGGATTTGTGAAGGAAAGTAAAACAGAAGTAGAAGAGTTAGAGAGGGTAGATCCTTCAGCTTTTCCAATCTTTTCCTTTTCCTTGCACAAATCCTTGAGCGAAGTTGACAGTTAATGGAATTATGGTCGACACCACGGTTGGCACAGTAGGTGGTGCTGCCTATTTATTGTTCGGCTTTGAAACCTCCGTTAAGACTCACTCCTTGGCTGACTAGACTTTAATTGGAAAATTCAAAAGCTCTGCCTCGAGCTATGCTATGGCTTTTGTGCAGCGGCATTTGCTTGCCCAGTTGCTTTTGATTTTACTTATCCTTTTTGGCTATAGACTGTATCCACATTTCTATAGTGGAGTCATTGAGTTCAAATTGCAAACTTAACCAATACTTTTTGGGTGAAGGTTCCTGCCGCCGGTGGACATGTACAGGAGTTTGCGAGATTGATTGTATCCGGTGCTTGCCGAGGACACGCTTATGTGAAGTTCCCAAGTTGGTATGATGTATTCCTCCTTTACAGGGTGTTTTCCCCGAATATTCTGAATTGGGCGTTCCGCTTGCTTTTGGCGAACAACAACGGGACAAGAAGACCTTCCCTCGTAGGGACAGGAAGTCCTTTTCTGGAGGGTTCTCCCACTCGAAAGCCTCTTTTGGAGGGTTCTCCTCCTCGGACATTTCACGCCAGTCCTTTTACCTTCGCTCAGCAGCAGCAGGAGCTGCAGCCGCTGAGAATGGAATGAAGTTGTCACGGCAAGTATACTTGAGTTTGAGTTTGCTTCTCATACATGTTTTTGTTGTGTTTGTTTTTAATGGTCTTCTCAGATTTTGTGGGGAAAATATTTCAGATGGACTGATTTCTATTGTGTGTTGAATAGAGAATAAGCCTTTGGTGGTTCTGGCCGGAGGAAAGGTGCATTATTGAAGTTGGTCGAAAAAACACTGGATATCTTTTACGATCTAAAGAGCAGAATCACAAGTTGTGTCAGTTCGAGAGTTTGTTCCAATTTAAGTGGGTGTATAGTTTGTGTGGAGTCTTTTAACTGACATCGTCTAAACTAATCTTGAATCCAAAGAGTCTTTAAATCTCTCAATTGTGTTGCAATCAATTAGTGTTTACTGGCCTGTGTTAGTCGAGAAACATTCTGATGCTAAAGTTAGTAGGTGAACCGGACGGGAACCAAAAAGTACTATTGAGACTCAGGATAACATGATGTATTGTACTTTTTGCAAGAAGTCACTTTTTATTCACGGGAAATGTTTGGGTTTTAGGTCAGTATGTATGGAACACGTTTTCCAATGACGTTAGAAATACCTATCTATGCTTTGACGTCATGCATGACGTATCAAGCTTCAGTCACCTAGAGGCTAGAGGCTAGCTGGAAACAGTTCAGGGCCACATCGTCTGGGTTGACTTGTCACCTCCTAACTCGGTCCAACCTACACAGCACACGCCCACCAAGCAGGCTAGTTGCGTTAGGTGAAGTGGGTCACGTTGTGTTCCTATCCGGCCCATAGGGTTTGTTAGGCTACTGAGCTTGATTCAGGTTACAACTCAAATCCGGTGCCGATCCGTCTCATTACAGGCTGGTTTTCCAAATAAGTTGATCCGTTAAGTTGGATCATGTAATAATGTTGTGTTTGGATTATGTTTTTTTTCCTTCCTGCAGTTATGCTATTGCTGTTTATTTGGCCGATGAAGGAAAAAAAAAAAAAACATATTTTCATGCTTAATACATGATCCAAACACAACCTTTGTAGACCATACAAAGTCTACTTAACGTGCATGGAAATTGAGACATGAATCCAGATGACTCAGTCAACGGATGATCTGAATTTTCAAACTGCCAGCTAAATCCCTCCCTATGGATAAAATGATCATTAGAACTTTGCTCTGAGGATCAGCTGTCATGTGACCTGGTCAAGTCCAAATTAATCACATGTCAATTTCTTAATTTCCTATCTCATCAGTACGTAATTATTATTCGGATTTAGAGAAATACTTCAGACGAATTGTCAATATTTGACATAATCTTCGGTTGCGCAAACTAACAATAGGAGACATGAGTTTCTAGTCCAATAGTCTTGTACTAGCATTTAAGTTGCGAGAAGTTTTGAGTTCGAGCTAATTGAGGAACACCGACACTTCTGTAGTAATTTAACGTACAATCACATGCACTTTCTTAGACGAATTGTCAATATTTGACATAATCTCCAGTTGTGCAAACTAACAATAGGAGACATGGGTTTCTAGTGCAATGGTCTTGTCCTAGTAGTTAAGTGGCGAGAAGTTTTGAGTTCGAGCTAATTGAATAACATTGGCACTTTTATAATAATCTTACCTTACAGTCACGCGCACTTTCCTAGTTTCTACCTCGTAAGTAGGAAATTATCACTCAGATTTAGAGAAATACTTCGGACCAATTGCCAATATTTGACATAATCTCCAGTAGCGCAAACTAAAAATAGGAGACCTGCGTTTCTAGTCCAATGGTCTTGTACTAGCAGTTAAGTGGCGAGAAGTTTTGAGTTCAAGCTAATTGAATAACATCGACGCTTTTATAATAAAGGTAATATGACGTTGTTCTACTTCTTCTACACTATAGCTGCACTATAACATCCCGAATCTTAAAATTGTAAACTAGAAAGTTTGTCAATGGTTCAACAGGAAAAAGACAGACTGCTGCATAACACAGGACAACAAAACGACATCATTTTGGAGCAAAAAAAGTATTGCCCAAATTCTGTTCTAACTGTCTAAACATTATTTTGTGCCCCCAAACAATAACACATCTTGCTATATACTGTGCACATCTATGTTCATAACATTCCTCTTTCTAGAATATTAGTTTTGGAAACCGTTACTCAGAGGTAATCTTCAACTGAGATATTCAAACGCTCCCCATCTCTCACCTGATCAGTCCTCTCCCAATTCCCAAAATTCCCATCTCCATTTCGCCACCTTTCATTGTCAAGACCATCAAACACCTTCTCTTCATTCATCTTCGCATCACAGCCGTCCATGGACGACGGTTGCTTCATCGCAAGCTGTGCATCAATGGCCATCCCAGCGTCGGACGCAGCCTTCTGCACGGAGCTCGGCGACATCCCCGGCTGCACTCCGGCAGGCAACGTTAGGCGAAAGTTGAGCTTCTGCAGTGAGGAATCGCCGCGCAGGCAGTAGTACGCAATGTCGTGTGCCACCGCGGCCGCCTCAGGAGTGGAGTAGGAGCCGAGCCAGAGCCTGTCTTGGGTTCCTGGTACCCGTATTTCGGACACCCATTTCCCCCACTTACGAAGTCGCACTCCTCTGTACTTCTTCTGAGATTCCGATGTAGTGCTACTTGTGCTTCCACCTTCGTCTGAACTGCTCATTTGGACAGTGTGTGTATATATATATATCTTGTTTTCTTTCTGTAAATGCAAAAAATGTTGGAAATGGGTTATGAAGGAAGGAAAGTGGAAGCAGGGCATTATATAGGTTGAAGCAAGGGGGAAAGTCAGAGGGAGGGAGATTATGGTTTGTGGTTGTGGGAGTGTTTGGGAGGGCTGACCCTGTAGAGAGAGAGAGAGAGGTAAAAAGGAAAGTCAAAATTTTCAAAGGTCAAAGAAATTGAGGATTTTTTGGGTATTGAACCAATAGGGTAAAGGACGGTGGATTTTTTTGGGTATGACTTGATGATGTCTTCCTTTGAATCTCTCCCATAATTGTCATCCTCGGCAACAGTCTCTAGCAACCTTCAGAGAACATAAAGATTCATATATATGACTTTGGAATATGTTGGGTTTTTCTGCCTCATGCGTATGACATTGTCCGGTTTTCATTAACCTTGAAAAAATATTCATGTTCAGGGTTTTGAGTTTAGGGTTTAACATTCTTTGGTCTTCATTAACCTTGACAAGACATTCATATTTTGTTGTGTCCTGGACACCTAAAAATAAACACTTACGTATAGGGACGTTAATTTTTATATGGTTAAGACATATTGCCTACTCCTTAGGCAACAAATCTCAATATGTGAAAGAAAATTATAAAGAATTTACTCATCAAATCTCAAAATAGAAAACTCAATCACGTTTCTCTCTCACTTAAATTTTTTTTTTCCTGTGATTTACTAAGGAGATTACAAGGAATTTTATCGTCAAGAAGAGGACCAAAAGGAGTCAACGATAGATGCCTGAAATAACCCTCAATTAACTTTGTGCCAATCCAAGTAATCCACTTAGATTTGCACTAGCCATAGGCAAGAAACATGTGCGCTCAAATCTAACAATCTCCACCTTGGCAATAATTCATCTCCCGAGCAAATCAAGCAGCCAACAAATACAAATACAGAACAATAGAATGGAAAGGACTCTTTACAAGCTCGAATCAAGAGAGTAGTAAGGCAAGATGTAAACTAGAAAGATGACTTAGTCAATGGATGATCTGAATTTTCAAACTGCTAGCTAAATCCCTCCCTATGGATAAAATGATCATTAGAACTTTGCTCTGAGCATCAGCTGTCATGTGACCTGGTCAAGTCCAAATTAATCACATGTCAATTTCCTAATTTTCTATCTCGTCAGTATGTAATTATTATTCGGATTTAGAGAAATACTTCAGACGAATTGTCAATATTTGATATAATCTTCGGTTGCACAAACTAACAATAGGAGACCTGAGTTTCTAGTCCAATAGTCTTGTTCTAGCATTTAAGTTGCGAGAAGTTTTGAGTTTGAGCTAATTGAGGAACACCGACACTTCTGTAGTAATTTAACGTACAATCATATGCACTTTCTTAGACGAATTGTCAATATTTGACATAATCTCCAGTTGTGCAAACTAACAATAGGAGACATGGGTTTCTAGTGCAATGGTTTTGTCCTAGTAGTTAAGTGGCGAGAAGTTTTGAGTTCGAGCTAATTGAATAACATTGGCACTTTTATAATAATCTTACCTTACAATCACGCGCACTTTCCTAGTTTCTACCTCGTAAGTAGGAAATTATCACTTAGATTTAGAGAAATACTTCAGACCAATTGCCAATATTTGATATAATCTCCAGTAGCGCAAACTAACAATAGGAGACCTGCGTTTCTAGTCCAATGGTCTTGTACTAGCAGTTAAGCGGCGATAAGTTTTGAGTTCGAGCTAGTTGAATAACATCGACACTTTTATAATAATCTTACCTTACAATCACGCTCACTTTCCTAGCTTTTACTTCGTCAGTAGGAAATTACTACTTAGATTTAGAGAAATACTTCGGACCAAATGCCAATATTTGACATAATCTCCAGTTACTCAAACTAACATTAGGGGACTTGTGTTTCTAGCCCAATGGTCTTGTACTAGTAGTTAGTGACAAGAAGTTTTGAGTTCGAGCTAATTGAATAACATCGACACTTCTATAGTAATCCAACTTACAATCACCTGCACTTTCCGAGTTTCCTACCTCGTCAGCAGGAAATTACTACTCGGATTTGGAAAAATACTTCGAACAAAAATCTAGAGTTGTGCAAACTAACAATGGGAGACCTGGGTTTCTAGTCCAATGGTCTTGTACTAGCAGTTAAGTGGTGAGAAATTTTGATCGACTTTGAGCTAATTGAATAACATTGACACTTTTATAGTCACTTAACGTGCAATCACATGCACTTTCTTAGTTTCGTACCTCGTTAGAGTAGGAAATTACTACTCGAATTTAGAGAAATACTTCGTACTAATTGCTAATACGTGACATAATTTCCAGTTGCACAAACTAACAATACAGGAGACTCTGGTTTCTAGTCCAATGATTTTGTTCTAGCAATTAAGTGGCCAGAAGTGTCGAGTTTGAGTAGATTGAATAACATCGACACTTCTATAGTAATCTAACTTCCCTTTACATGGACTTTCCAAATTTCCGTCCTTGTCAATACGAAATTAATCACTACTCAAATTTAGAGAAACACTTCAGAGCTATTGTCAACATTTGAATAATCTCTAGTTGCGCAAACTAACAATACGAGACCTGCGTTTCTAGTCCAATATATAGTAATTTAACTTACAATCACATGCATTTTTTGAGTTTCCTTCCTCGTCCGTAGGAAATCAATTTAATCAGACATCGATAGGAAAATGAGTTGTATTCTCAAGTATTTCAGTGCTAGAAAATTCTGATGGGTGTTGCTACATATGCTCACTTTTCAAAACAAAAAGAGCAAGTTTACACACACAATATCGTGCACCGATATCTAGAACCGTTCGATACACGTAGAATCTAAAAAACGCATGAGAATGGCTTTCATAATATTGACTTCATTCCTTCATTATGGCGTCTGTGTATATGCATATAACCTTATAGAGTTCGTATATGAATTGCATATCTTTCCTAGAAAGATAACATTTTGATCTCAGATATTGGGACACAGATTCGAAATTGTGTTTGAACATCTATGTTCATAACATTCCTCTTTCTAGAATATTAGTTTTGGAAACCGTTACTCAGAGGTAATCTTCAACTGAGATATTCAAACGCTCCCCATCTCCCACCTGATAAGTCCTCTCCCAATTCCCAAACTTCCCATCTCCATTTCGCCACCTCTCATTGTCGAGACCATCAAACACCTTCTCTTCATTCATCTTCGCATCACAGCCGTCCATGGACGACGGTTGCTTCATCACAAGCTGTGCATCAACGGCCATCCCAGCGTCGGATGCAGCCTTCTGCACGGAGCTTGGCGACATCCCTGGCTGCACTCTGGCGGGCAACGTTAGGGGAAAGTTGAGTTTCTGCAGTGAGGAATCGCCGCGCAGGCAGTAGTACGCAATGTCGTGTGCCACCGCGGCAGCCTCGGGAGTGGAGTAGGAGCCGAGCCAGAGCCTGTCTTGGGTTCCCGGTACCCGTATTTCGGACACCCATTTCCCCCACTTACGACGTCGCACTCCTCTGTACTTCTTCTGAGATTCCGATGTAGTGCTACTTGTGCTTCCACCTTCGTCTGAACTGCTCATTTGGACAGTGTGTGTATATATATAT
>JABCMJ010013881.1:0-11038 GCA_014822125.1 Arbutus unedo | reverse complement strand
ACGTTTAAGTACCGCACGAACACCTAATAGGAACATGTTGGGCCATTATACAAAGTGTATTACGGCCTCAACAGTCATGCATAAAACTTTCCGCATTAAGTATTTTTTTATTATTATTATCTTCACACCAGAGTCTCGCAATCCCCCTTATCAAAATTACAACCTCAGAGTCTTACAATCCCCTTAATTGATATTGCAGCATCGGAGTCTCGCAATCCTCCTTAGCCAAATTATAATCTCAAGGTCTCGCAATTCCCTTCATCGGTATCGCAGCATCGAGGTCTCGCAATCCCTTTTAGGCAAAATTACAACCTCAGGGTCTCGCAATCTCTTTCATCAGTATCGCAGCATCAGGGTCTCGCAATCCCCCATAATCTACCACAACTTCAAATTATTCTGGTTATTACTCATTATCGCAACAACTAGATCATCTAATCCTGCCGTTTAATTAACTTTCAATTTTCATGTATACATGCACAATGCTCATCCGTCATGCTCAACATATAATAATGAGATTTTATCATGTGATTTCAATCAAACATGCATCGAGCATAAATTAAAATCACCAAAATTATACGACATCATCATCATCGATCAAATCTAAGTCACATACAACGTTCATATGCCCTAGCATACAAATCGATCTTAACAAGTAATAGTTATTAATTTATCAACTAAACTAAATTAAACAACAAATCGTCACATATAATAATATCTAGTACTCCTATGGTTCAGATCCAATCTCGACCTGACACCTAATAATTATTAAATTCACAACTTGATTGATTCACGCAATCGAATACACATAATTACTCCAACAATTAATTATTAACAATTCGATTCATATCCCTTACAAAATCATCAAACACAAACTACACCTACTCCTAAATCAAATATGTAGGTAGAGATCGGTCCGAAATTCCTACCTCGATCCGACGAATAAAACACTATTGAAAATCCACGAACCAAACATCGAACCGAGATCCAATTATCACAACACTGTATAAAAAAATTAAAATCATACGTTAAATATAAATAAAAAAATAGTGTACTATTAATAATAAATAATATAATAAGTAACGACTATAAGTATAATATATAATGTATAAAAAAAATAGTGTGTTTATTACTAATAATTAATAAAATAAGTAAGTATTTTAAACATAATATAAATAAACAACAATAGTCAAACTCTAAACTAAAAAAAATCAATTAATTAAATTAAATTAAACTAAAATCAACAATTGGTGTTCACCCACTACAGAGAGAGAGAACTGGAGAGAGAGAGAGAGAGAGAGTGTGTGTGTGTGTTTTGTGACAGAGAAGAAAAGATAGAAGCATGGAAAAGAAAAGAAAAAAGGACCTACCTGGAACTCTAAAAAATTTATAAAAATGTAAGCTTTCGAGATACCTTGCGAAAATCAATATGCGTGCAAGAAAGTTTTGGACAACTGAAAGTGAACAAAGGATCGAATAAGAATGTATAAATAGGCCAAGAGATCGGTGTCCAATTAGGATATGAATTAAAAACGTATAATTTAAATTAGGCTACTACCAATTCATATAAAAATACAACCAAATCGAATCTTTAAAAAAAAACAGAAACTATATATATATTTTTGGATTTCTACCAAAATGATTAGGTAACTTTTCCTCTCTGACGGTTCAACGAATCTGGACAATCCGGAATAAAATACAAATTAAATCGAAACAGATTAGTTATTTAAAATTGATTATTTCAAAAATATCAATAAAATAAATAAATTCGATAAAAATTAACATTAATAATTATTTAGAAAAATCCAGGTCGTTACAAACTATTCTCCTTGAACAAATTTTATCCTCAAAATTCGTAGGGCTTATCTCACTTGACGAATAAATCCGAATAGTTAACCCGCATCGTGTCTTCTCATTCCCAAGTTGATTCTTGCAACCCATGGTGACGGCATAATATCTTGAATAGTGTGAACTTATTTCCTCATAGCTCCTTCTCTTGTCGGTCAAGTATGTGGATTGCTTGCTCCCGAAATATTGCATCTTCGTCCAACGTAAGCTCCTCCCAGTTGAGTACATGCTCAGGGTGCGCTGTATCCTTCCTCAGCATTGACACGTGGAACACGTTGTGAACTCTAGAAAACTGTGGTGGTAGAACAATATGATAAGCTATTTTCTCCACTCGTTCTAACACCTCAAATGGTCCAATAAATCTAAGTGATAGCTTTCCCTTCTTGCCAAAACGAATAAGCCCTCGTCGCAGTCAGATCTTCAAAAACACATGGTCTCCAACACTGAATGCTAGAATTCGTTGCCTGATGAGTTGAATCTTCTTCATCGTTTCACGAACTAGGTCTGGTTCGATAAGGCTAGTCTCTCCAACGTCTGTCCAGCATACAGGCGATCGACAAGGTCTTCCATACAGTGCTTTGAAAGGTGGCATTCCAATGCTCGCCTGGAAAACTATTGTTGTAAGTAAACTCGACTAGAGATAGGTGTGTCTCCCAATTTCTTGTGAAATCCAAGACATAGGTTTTAAGTATGTCTTCCAAAGTTTATATCGTGCGTTTAGACTGTCCATCGATTTGTGGATGGAATGTCGTGGTGAAACATAAGGTAGTGCCCAAGGCTGACTATAAACTCTGCCAAAACTGCAATACAAAGTGAGGGTCCCAGTTGGACTCGATCGATACAGGCACTCCATGTAATTGGGCGATCTCGTTAGTGTAGAGGCTCTATAAGACTCTAGAGTATCGGACACCCTCACTAGTAGGAAGCGCACACTATTCGTCAGGCGATCGACAATAACTCAGATAGTATCATTATTCTTAGTTGTTTGGGATAAACTTGTCACGAAGTCCATAGTCACATGCTCTCACTTCCAACCTAGAATGGGTAAAGACTTTAGTGTTCCTCCCGGCTTCTGGTGTTCGGCCTTGACTTGCTAACACACAAGGCATGTAAATACAAATCTTGGTATGTTTGCTTTTTTCCACTCCACCAACACTGTCGTTTTATATCTTGGTACATCTTGTTACTCCCTGGGTGTACAAAAAAGTTCGACCTGTGAAACTCTTTCATCACTAATTCTTGTAGCGTCTCAAAATTTGGTACAAATATCCTTCATTGGAATCTCAAACTCCCATCTTCATGTATAGTCCAATCGGCTAGGTTGACTACTGACGTCAAACAATGCTTGAAGAAATCTGTCTTTTGATCAAGTATCTCACCTTCAATGTCTCTCAGTGTAGTGTTGGCGTAACCTTCATGGTGCAAAGCAAAGTGTTTGGCTTCAATATAGACGGCTGCAAACTAAACTCATTGAGAGCTTCCATCATCTTCTATTTCTGAACAGTTAAAGTTGCTACCATCTCTCTAGACTTGAGACTAAGAGAGTTAGCCATGACATTAGCCTTCCTTGGATGATATGACAGAGTGAAACTATAGTCCTCTAAATACTCCATCCATCTTCTCTGTCGCATGTTCAAGTCCTTTTGGGTGAAGAGATACTTCAGACTCTTATGATTCATGAAAATCTCGAAGTTCTCCCCATACAAGTAATGCCTCAAAGTCTTCAATGCAAATGCTACTATTTTTACCTCCAAATCTTGTGTCGAATAGTTCTTCTCATGTGGCTTCAACTGTTGCAAAGAATAGGCGACCACTCGCCTTTTCTGCACCAAAACTCCTTCTAGACCTTCTCCCGCAGCGTCACAATAAACCTCATATCCTTCAGCCCTGGCCAGAATCACCAATATTAGTGCAATAATCAATCTCCTCTCCAGTTCTTGCAAAAAATCGCTCACGGACCTCGTTCCAAACAAACTTGACCCCCTTATAAGTCAATTGTGTCATTGGTTTTCCCAACTTGGAGAAGTCTCCAATGAACCTCCAATAGTAGACTGCTAGTCCCAAGAAACTCCAAACTTTAAATACTATCCTGTGTTGTTTCCACTTCAGAACTGCTTCTACCTTACTAGAATCCACATCAATCCCTTATTCTAAAATGACGTGTCCAAGTAACTTCCCCTCTTTCAACCAAAATTCACACTTATTTGCTTTAGCGTACACCTAGTTATCTTGTAACACTTGCAACACTATCCTCAAATTCTTGTCATGCTCCTCTTCCCATGACAAGTAGATCAGCATGTCATCAATAAACATCGCCATAAACGGATTTAGGAATGGTGCGAAAATTTTGTTCATAAAACTCATAAAGATAGCTGGTACGTTGGTCAGTCCAAATAGCGTCACTACAAACTCATAGTGTTCATATTGAGTTCTAACTACAGTTTTTGAGATATTCCCCTCTTTGACTTGTAGTTGGTGATAGTCTGACTGTAGGTCAATCTTTGAATAACATCTAGATCCTCGTAGCTGGTCAAATAGATCATTGATCCTCAATAATGGGGTAGCATTTCTTGATTGTAACCCCATTCAACTATCGATAGTCGAAACATAGCCTTAACGTTCCATCCTTCTTTATAACGAACAATGCTGGTGCTCCCCATGGAGAAATACTAGGTTAGACGAAACTCTTATCCAACAGCACTTGCAACTGAACTTTCAATTCCCTTAGCTTAGCGGTTGCCATCCGGTGCGGTGCTAACACAAGTAACTCGTCTAAAAACATATCAACATACTCGCATACAACTCTAGGCGATCCAACTTCTTGCGGTCCTTCTCATCAATATCAAGCTTGCTATCCAGCCGATTAGGTTCCAGCGCCATCTCGATCTTCCAGTAGTAGAAGAGGGGTCTTGTCTATCCTCCTTAAATAAGAACCTTGTCTCATCGGCAGCGATTGCATTCACCCGTTTCTAGTGGCAATCTATCAAAGCTCAGCGAGCGGACAACTAATCCATCCAAAAACTCACATCAAAATTTGACATATTGATAACTCGTAAATCACAAGACAAACGTCAACCAGACACCTCTAACTCGTAGTCTTAACATGTAAGACCTACTAACGCCTGAACTCTCAAAAGTGTCGCTACACTAAACATTTTCCCAAGTTGTTTCGTAATAAATCAACGATCGTTGCCTCTGAACTCTAAAAAGATCGATGTGCGATAAGTAGGTCCACGCGATTGGGCATTCTCCATGCTAGTAGAAAGATTGTGAAGCATCCGTGCGAAGTCATTAACAGCCGAGTCAAACATAACATTCACGTTCACAGGCGGCGACGACAATGTACCTATCGTACCCATGTTGTGGTGTGGAGTAGTCGAAGGCGCATCATTGTCGTAAACAGGCCCCAAGTGTAAATTAATTACCATCTACAAAAAAATAAGACTAAACGGTGCGTACGTTTTCTTGTTTGGAAAATTTTTTTCCAAAAAAATTTCTAGAAAAAAGTTCTCAAATATTTTTACTTTTTTTTTCTAAACAACTTCACCTCTCTATAAAAAAAGATAGAGAGACACGCACCTCGAAAATGCCAAAAAAATTTAACTCTCAAATTTTTTTTCTGAAACACTTATACCAAACAATATCTCAGAATTTTTCTCCAAAAATCGTTTTAGAAACATTCAACCGAACACACAGCATCCACGACTAACCTCTTGTAGTACAAGTGTAATAAAGATGACTCAACAAACTAACAATAATCCAAGCATCAAAATGAACAAGTAACATGTAAGTCAAAGCTAACGTCTCGTGACTCTAACGACGACATCTAAAAGTAAAAAGATAAATCATAATCTCTATCAATTCAAATACATATAATTTTTCAGAAAATTTAAATTATTTGGGTGACAATTCATTTGCATACATAGTTAACTACGTAAGTCACACACACTAGACATCTAAGCTACTCAAATCCAAAGTCTTTAGGTTTTGAACATGGGGCTCTGATACTAAGTGTAACGCCTCATATTTTTGGTACGTTATAATAAAAGAATTATTAATTAAACAGCGGAATAAAATTTTTAATTTAAAAATAAGGGCCTAATTATCAAAATATTTATTAACTTGCCGACAAAACACCTGACCCAAAATTTAGTTCATTAAAAAGTTTTGAAAACTAATATCTCGAGTCATAAATTTTCATTAATCAAAAGTAACTAAGGGATACCCTTGGTCAAACTATTGGACTGTTACTGGTTCAGCCATGGTTTTGGTACATTCATATTCTCCTCCTCTTATTCTCCGCCTTAACCTATTCCTCAAAAACCTGGCATGAAATGCCAAGGGCCGAGAAGTAGCTCCAAATGAGTGATTAACACTCAGTAGAAAAGTCTAATCTTACTCATAACTTACAAATAAATATACATGATAATAATACTATACAGCATGCAAATAATAATAAATAAACATGAAATATGCAATACCGTGCATAAACATAAATATGCAATGTCGTGCATAAAGATTTCCGTATTGAGTATCTTTTAGTTATTATTATCTGCACACCGGGATCTCACAATCCCCCTTATCAAAATTACAACCTTAGGGCCTTGCAATCTCCTTCATTGGTATTGCAGCATCGAAGTCTCGCAATCTCCCTTAGCCAAATAACAATCTCAGGATCTCGTAATCCCCTTCATCGGTATAGCAGCATCGAGGTCTCGCAATCCCTCTTAGCCAAAATTATTACCTTAGGGTCTCGCTATCTCCTTTATTGGTATCGCAACATCGGGGTCTCGCAATCCCCCATAATCCATCACAACTCTAAATTATTCTGGTTATTACTCATTATTGCAACAATGAGATCATTTAACCATGCCATTTCATTAACTTATAATTTTCATGTATGCAGACACAATGCTCATCCGTCATGCTCAACATATAATATTGAGATTACATCATGTGATTTCAATCAAACATGCATAAAACATAAATTAAAATCACTAAAATCATAGACATTATCAACATCGATCAAATCTAAGTCACATACAATATTCATGCGTCCTAGCATACAAATCGGTCTCACCAAGTAACAGTTATTAATTTGATCAACTAAACTAAATTAAATAATGAATCGTCACGTATAATAAATATGAGTATTTATATGGTTCAAATTTAATCCCGACCTGACACCTAATAATTATTAAATTCACAACTTGATTGATTCACGGAATCGCATATACATAATTACTCCAACAATTAACTATTAACGATTCGATTCATATCCCCTACAAAATCATCAAACACAAACTAGACTCACTCCTAAATCAAATATATAGGTAGAGATCGGTCTAAAATTTCTATCTCGATCTGACGAATAAAGCACTATCGAAAACCCACGAATCAAACATCGCATTGAGATTCAATTATCGCAACACTGTATAAAAAAATTAAAATCATACGTTAAATATAAATAAAAAATAGTGTATTGTTAATAATAAATAATATAATAAGTAACGACTCTGAGTATAATATGTAATATATATAAAAAATAGTGTATTTATTACTAATAATTAATAAATAAGTAAGTATTTTAAACATAATATAAATGAACAACAATAATCAAACTCTAAACTAAAAAAATCAATTAATTAAATTAAATTAAAGTAAAATCAACAACAACAGTAGGTGCCCACCAACTGCAGAGAGAGAGAGAGAACTGGAGAGAGAGAGAGAGAGAGAGAGAGAGAGAGAGAGAACTGGAGAGAGAGAGAGAGAGAGAGAGTGTGTGTGTGTGTGTTTTCTACGACAGAGAAGAAAAGAGAGAAGTAGGGAAAAGAAAAGCCAAAAGAAAAAAGAAAAAAAGACGTGCGTGGAACTCTAAAAAAATTGTAAAAATGTAAGCTTTCGAGATACTTTGCGAAAATTAATACATGTGCAAGAAAGTTTTAGACAACAGAAAGTGAGCAAAGAGTAGGAATGTATAAATAGGCCAACAGATCGATGCCCAATTAGGATATGAATTAAAAGTGTATAATTTAAATTAGGCTACTACCAATTCATATAAAAATACAACCAAAACGAATCTTTTTAAAAAAATAGAAACTATATATATATTTTTGGAGTTCTACCAAAACGATTAGGTAACCTTTTCTCTCTGAAGGTTCAATGAATCTGGACAATCTGGAATAAAATACAAATGAAATTGAAACAGATTAATTATTTAAAATTGGTTATTTCAAAAATATCAATAAAATAAATAAATTCGATAAAAATTAACATTAATAATTATTTAGAAAATCTGAGTCATTACATAGGGCCAAGATGAAATCTTATAAAATAGGGCGCCGGTTGACGGTTCGATGTTGGCACTGGTCGGCTGCCCGGTCGTGGGACCGATCATTTGACCTACCTATCGGCATGAGATCTAGCATATACAGTGTGTGGTTTATGAATTGGTGAACTCGATTCTTGATGGGACGACAAACTTTGTCCACAAAACCTGTTCTATTGTGTGCAATGTGAGTTAGGGTGGGGTGGTGTTGATAGCTAGGCCATGCCCCTGTGTAATAGCTATTTTCCCGACATGAATATGTTTAGGGGAGACTACACTTGAGATGACTAAGAGAATAGCCTCGGTTAGCGTATGAAGAACGGTGACCAATTGTTTTTGAGTGTCTTGTATTGCTTATAGAGTGTCTGGGGTCGCAATAGTGGGATCTGTACTAGTTGAGTCTTCATTTTACCCACGAGCAATGGAGTCATGTTGCTCATTGTCCTTGGTGGCTATTTGGGCATTTGAAATTTGTAGACCACTTCTAAGGCTGATCATTCACTGAACTACCTTCCCAGGAGAGTCACCAAAATATTGGAGATGAATTATGTAATGAAAATATTTCAAGAAATATTATTGGAAATATAAGAACAATGGACTCTGATTAGATAAGGAAGGAAAGTGATTAGGAAAGGGTAAAAGAGAAAGTAGACACTAGGAGAAAGAGAATGACAGTCTTCCAGCCCCCAAGTGGGCTTATGAAAGATATAGGGGGTAGCTCTCAAGTGGTAACCATTCGCCTTGGAGTGTGTTCTCTCTCTAGTCAAGTTGTTGTCTCCCGTTGAGAATTTAATATCATATCAATGCGCTAACTTGACATGAGAGCTGGAAATTTGTAGGCGCACTCAGTCCGTACTCTAGTATCAGGTGTCTTAATGCCCTATCGACACGTACCCTTTTCCAAAATATTTAACCGCAATGGTCGTTGCTCCCGCAATGGTCCTGCGTTCGCGACAGTCCTCCTATTGACCCCTTCTCTTTTGAAGCCATCGATCTTCTAAATCCCATTTCTTTCCTGTAAATAGGATTGAAATACCCCATGCTCAGTCCTCCATCTACTGCTATTGTGACCTTGCCCTTGCGGCCCCTCTCTTGAGTCCTACCATCGTGACTTGGGCAAGTGTTGATACTCTTACAAATTTACCAGTAAGATGCGACATGTGGCGTAGCTCTTTGCGGATACTCGTACACGATAAAACGCGTAAGAAGCCTAAACGGTGTCACTCAAGCTTTAGATATAGTTAATTAACTGTTGTAGAGCTGACACACACAAAATGCGGAGCGATGATTTTTAGCTTGCATGTGCAGTTATTTTAGCTGCCATGCATGTGCACAAACAAAGAGGAAAAAGATGACACAATGTGCATCATGAACATACGAGGAAGATAGAAAGATGACCGAAGTAGGGCAATCACATTTGACACATTTGACTCCTATATCGAAGGTAGGAAGATAGCACGAGGTCTTAAGTGGGAAAATTCAAAGGAAAAAGCAACATCTACACTAGTGGTCCCAAAAAAGAGGACGAATCCCTACAGAACTTATCCTTTTCATACTTATCTTTACTTTTATGTATTTAGTTTAGCTTAACATAGTCATAGTCATAGCAGTATTTATACTTGTATTAGTAGCTTTAGCCAGTATCCATAGGAGTAATTTATAATCCTTAGTTCAAAACAATATGTATTTTTTTGTACTTTTTAAATGTAAATTTGTATTCAAATTTATGATTCAAAATCATTTCGTTTCACATTCTCTATGATTATTCGTTTTTGTTTTCTAGTTTCGAGCCACCACGTGTTGACACTTTACAAAAATTCTCTTCACTTAGGTAAGAGAACAAACTACAAAAATGCCTGGTGATTGTTGATTTAACTGTCACAATTATAATTTTTTTTAAAAAGACTAGTTACACTCCTTTTTTGGCATGCTCGCGCATGAATTTTACCCTGCGAGATATTAGAGCTAATAACGAGCACACGTTAAGGAGTTCCATCTAGGTCTATGCTCAATCCCAACATGACTCTAACATCCCTTTTACTCTATTCTCTAGCTATTTAGCACTTCGTTGCAATTGGTTCTAGTTCCTTTGTGCATCACATTTTATCTCGGTGGCACTTGGATCACGCCATTGCAATTGCCTCGCTATGTTGTAGGTATTGCAAGGGCAGTCGTATGGTGCCCCCTCCCTTTCTCACTGGCAGGTGAAGAATCTAATGGCTATCACAGGACGCTCCTCCACGTGGTCGGGTATGTAAAGGGTCTAGGTGGCCTTCGCAAAGATTCCCATCTTGCGACCTCCTAACCCTTATGACCTCCTGACAAGGGTTTAGTGACAACCGTAGTGGTGCCCTATCTTTTGGCCTCGTCTTGACCCTTGTCGTGTAGATCAAGGGTCCTAATGACCTGGAGTACTAACTTAGAACCCGTCGATTCAATCATCATGACTCCCTAACTTGTCATGTGGGCTATGCTGACCCATTGACTTTGTTCTATAGACTCATAAGTGTGACCCACGACATAAAAAAACACAATATTAACATCACTTTTTAAGACCATCGTAAAGTTAAAAATACTCTATAAATTATGACACAAATTAGGAAATTACTTCGTACTTATATGAGATGTGAGCTCTAGGCATGACTGATGTGATCCTTTTGCGTGCTAAATGAAAATTCTAATCCTTATGGGCCGATTGGATGAGAGATTATTTTTAGGGGGATAAGTTATTGAGGGGGTATAAGATAAGAGGGGGTATTATTTTTAAAGGGTTGGCCCACATTGATGTGATGTTTATAGAGGGGGTGATAAAAAGTAGATAGTTTGGATGAAGTATTAAAAAAGGGGGATAAAATAGTACTTGAT
>JABCMJ010013879.1:0-46100 GCA_014822125.1 Arbutus unedo | reverse complement strand
CATGTATTTATCTTGATAAATAAAATCCATTAAATAGGTTTTAGAAATCCTAAGAGTTTTGAGATAGAATTTGGTGACTTCTAAGGTTGGGTTAAGTTAATTGATTTTTTTTCCACGTCTATTCATGCTGAAATTTAATAGTAATCAAAAGAGGTTTGGTTTTTTTTTTTTTTTAATGGAACTAATGGCTGAAAATACATTGTATATTGAAAACCCAAAAATTAATGCCTAAGGTTCATCATGTTGATACAACTATTTACCCTATTCATGAACATGGGTAATTGAAAACTTAATTTTCGGTATCTTACACAACTCATACTCATGCGTGCACTCGTATTCGGATCCAATAAAATAAATAAATAAACGCCAGTTTAAGTAATTAATTACATACCAAAATTAACAAAAATTAAAATAATAAAATTTTATTTTATTTCTTTTTTAAAAAAAATTGGGTTATTACACATAAAGTAAGCACAGTAATATATAGCCCTTATGGGCTTACAAACCACGACTACGGCCCAAAGTCCTGACCGGTCAACAAAATAAACATTACAACTGAGGTCATGCTACATCAAAATATGAAAAGTCTAGGGTTCACAAAATCAAAACGACGTTGTTTTGAGGGCCAACAAGTACCCATTCTTTATGGCTTCAAAACGACGTCGTTTTGAATATTTTTTACCCAAAAATCTGTAAACCCAAATTTCAATCCACGTGAAGGCTTCTTCTCAACCTACAATGGCTGCTCCACAACCCCTCTCTCTCTCTCTCCAAATCAGCAACCACCACAGCCCTAGCTTCGTCGTCGTTGCCGATGGCCATTGATTCTTTGTCGCCTATAACGGCCACTGATTCACCGTCGTCTACGGACCGGCTTTCCAACCGGCTGTGGTTCTTCCAACGGGACTCAGTGGCTCGATATTTCTCGTTGGGATTTAGGTTTCTCATTCATCCAGACAGCATACTTACAGGCCTTCTCTCATTCATGGTGAGTTTGTAGATATCTAGTATTCTGGTTAGTTATTTTGATAGTAATCACATCTATTATGGCTGCTATTTATATTTGTGGGAATATCATCCTTTGTTAGTTTCGGAAAGAACTGCCCAAGGTAAGGGTTAAATTATGTTATCATTGACTGGAGGCCACCTGCATCTTTCCACTTCCTCTCACATTTTTCATGTCAGTGGGTTTCTTGTTAACGTGCACAGAAATTCTATTGTTAATGTGGTCTAAATTCCGACGATGTGTGTTCTCAACATCTTTCTGTAAGCTATCTCAATTTTCCTTGACGTTATGGGCTTTAATGAACCTTCGTGGATCTGACTCTGCCAGTGAATAGATGTCCTGGGTGGGTTGGCAACGTAAATAGCTCTCAAATCTGCTGACATTTTCGTAAATAGCTCTCAAATCTTATTGAAGCTTCTATTGTGTTTCCCTTTCTCCAGCACATTTTCGTATCTATTATCAATCATATTTGGTAAAAGCAAAATAAAAGCAATATTGTGTTCCTTTTGGTGTTCCTAGGCTTTGTCATTGAAAGGAAGAGTCAAGAAGCGGTTTCGGTCTGGTGGCCGCCTCTTGAAGCAGGATTTGGATAAATATATCTCGCTGTGTAGGGAAATGTGGACCCACGACGTGGTATCTGATTCAGTTGTGGCTTTGGTGTTGAATGTAAGTCGGGAGATGCCTAAAATAGTTGAAGAGTCAAAACCTGCGATGAATGAGGAGGAAAGTAAAAAGAGATGTGAAGCAGAGAGAGAACGGTAAATTGGTGATAAAGGTCAACAGAAACGTGGCTTATGTTGATAAACAGAGCGGCAACGTTGATAGTGAAAACAAATTTCTTTGTGAAAAAGTGACAACGTTTTGAAGAATCTAGAATGTTGTGAAGCCAATCCCTCTTTCTTGACATTTAAAGTTGTAGTTGATATTCATATGGATGTTGAACTTGATGTTTATCAAACAATGTGAGAATTAACAATTTTTGACGTTCTTCGTGTTCGTTCATTATTAGTTGAAAGATTAAAAGAGTTCTTCGTGTTCTTTCATTTATTCACTCGCAAATATTTGGTTTTCGACGCATGTTTGCTACATCACTTGGGTCAATGTGAAGTGCCATTCTTTTGGAAAAGCCATTCAAAATTTGATGGATGAAACGTTATTTACTTTTTCTGTCATGGTGGTTGTGATGTGAATGTAAATGTAAATGTAAATGCCATATCTAGGAGGAAAACCTATACAACTTGCCATTTTCTAAACTTATCAGTAGGGGTGAAATCGGTTCGGGGTCGGTTGGTTCAGTTCAATATTTTCACGGACCGATTTAGTATAGTCTATTCTTTTTCCAAACCGATTCCGACTGATTTATTTTCGGTTCGGGACGGAGTCAAATTCTTTCGGGGATTTTGGTCCGTCCCAAATGGGCAATGTTAAAAATTGATTTTAGGCCCGTTCAATCCAAATCCACCACTGATATAAAAAAATGTATTACCAAATGGACCTCCATTCGAATTTTTTTCTATCAAATATCAAATGTGCCACTTTAAGAAAAAAATTCATCTATTTTTTCACCCAAATAGTAAAAACCACATAATAAAAAATCACAAAAGCCAAATGCATCACTAACATCCAGTTCGGTCTAAGTCAGTTTGGTCCAAGTCGGTTCGGTCCAATACCATTCGGTCCACTATTAGTTCTGTTCGGATCGGTCCAATCTAAATTTTAAAAAACTGAAACCGAACCGAATATATTTTGAAAAACCTTTCTTGGACCGAGACCGACCGAACCCTATTGTAGACCGACCGAAGACCGAATCAAACGGTCGATTTTTTCGGTCGGTTCGGTTTTTCTTTCACTCCTACTTATCAGCCTTTAGACTTTGTTAAGGTTATTGATGCTTTTGCTTTCCTCACCGTGTTACCTTTATGCAATGACAGATTGAAATGTTTGTCAAAATGACACACTTGAGTTTTTGTGTTTAGCATCCATCCTCTGATCTTTTATTTTGTTTCCTCCATAACCTGATCCAAATTAAAGTCGGATTTGATATTGAAATTGGATGAGCACATTTCCAATGACAAATCAATCTTTGCTTTAATATCAGCTTGGCTAACGTCCATACATCTGCAGCAAAAAAAACAAAAGACAATTGAAAGGAAATTTTTTTATCGATTACGACTTTCTCGACTATTTTAGTCTTCTGAAATCACTCAAAGAAAGTCTCCATGACATCCAAATACAAAATCCACAAGCTTCTTCCTCTGTGAGAACAGGGACATACGTTGTTCCGAAAATTCAAAGATACCCATCGATGTGAGCGGCCAAAGAAGGCGAAGGCATCTTCCTCTGACCCATCAAACCTCCTTTCCTCATGGACAACCTTCCACCAAATGCTGCAAATGGGACGGCATCTTCCTCTGGCCTCATTTCCGGAAAAATGGAGAATAGATTGAAATAAAAAATGATAACATATTAAGAAACATGGTGTTTGAACAGATTACGGGATTTGAGACAAGGGTTTTCAATAGTTCCTTCAAGCAAACAATCTGTAGAAGGACCACCAAAGAGAAAAACGAGTGAAATTCCCAACGAAATAGGGAGGTCTAAGTCTTTGTGAAATCAAACAAGAGAATACAACAGAGCCATGACGGAGCGAGAGAGATAGGCGAAAGCGAGAATGAAGACCAACTGAAATGTGAGGGAAGGTGGGAGATAAATCAGGAAAACCATAAACCCTAAATCATCGGCTGTAATTCTGGAGATGGAATATAAGGGTCCAAATGACGTCATTTTGGACCCAAAATGAATTGTGCGTTTTAACCTCAAAACGAAGTCGTTTTAAGGTCGCTGCAGATCTTGTAGCGAGTTGCTCGCTAAAGAAATCCCGTTCCCCCTTTTGACAATCATGCTACCGTTGCAAATAGCTCTTCGATTCGACATCTTACCTTTGAATTTCAATTTTATGTAAGCAGGTGAAATTCAATAAGCACACATGATCTTACCCCTTGTTTTCACAGCTATGACTTTGTTTGAGTCTCATATTTAAATAAAAAGAAAAATGAAAATCTAAAAGAAGATAGAAGTAGCTATTTTTCTTCTCCTTTTTATTAATAAAAAGGAGAGAAAAACTAACCGATATGTTTTAAAAAAATTAACTTCTTTTGGTACAATACAAAATGATAATGAACAAAAAAAATATATATTTTTCATCACATTTTTCTCATTGCGTCGTGGCTTTAGAATTACTAAGCCAACTATGCAACTTTAGAATTACTAAGCCAACCGTGCGACTTTAGATGCTATGCCCGCATTTGCTCACACCTAAGTTAGCCAAAGAAGAGTGAGAATAATGCATAAGAGATTTGGAGAAGAGAGCTTTCACTAAAGAATTTCAAGACTATAATGCTTTTGAGAAGGTTTGGGCAAATGAGGCCCTCGCCTGTTTATACACTAAGGAAGAACTCTAGAATATTATTCCACCAATCAAATCTAGAATAGTCTACAATAATCTTTACAATAATAATGTCTAACAATCTAAAGATTTCCCAGAGATGCTTCTAGAATACTTTAAAACCCTCCATGCTTTTATACCTCTCTAGAGAACTCTAGAATCTTCTGGAGAACCCCAAGGAACTCTAATTTTAGATGGGATCGAGTATCAAGTGTTTGACAAAATACTCAAGTCGTGACATTCTCTCCCACCTGTTGCGGCGATGCCCTCGTCGCGTCATCTTCGTGGAACCTTTGTAGCTTGTCTTCAAATTGCCACAATTTTTCCTTTGATTCCTAGCTTTCTTCGCATTCTGATTGTCCCTTTTATTTCACCAAGTATTCATGATGCAGGGCACAATCCTCCTAACAATCTGATTGACCATTCTTGTCATAAGATGTACTGACTCCCTTTGGTGCTCTGCTTGTCTCCCTTCTATTTAGGTCTTCCTTCTCCTTGTGTTAGGGCTTCAAGCAACTTACATAGAACACCAGGAGAATCTTGAGTCTCGGTAACAGCTCAATCTTATAAGAGACCTTGCCCACCTTCTTGATTACATGAAATGACCCCTCATAATGGCGGACAAGTCCTTTGTGAAGCGGGCATGTGGACTTGTGTTGTAATGAAATTAGCTTTACCATAACCAAATCCCCAACTTTGTAATTCACATGTCTCCTTTTTTCATCGGCCCACTTTCATCTTCTTAGTTGCTTTATCTAAGTAAGAGCGTGCTAAATCCAATTGTTCATGCCATGACTTAGCAACTTTGTATGTCGTTGAGCACTTCCCCGTGTAACTCATCACGAGAGTAGGAGGTGTGTGTGGTTGTTGCCTGTGGCAGTCTCAAATGGACTCCGATTTGTCGTCTCACTCCTTTGCAAGTCATATGAAAATTGAGCCACGTCAAGCAACTTGGCTAAATCACACTGGTTGGCACTTATAAAATGCCTTAAATAGAGCTCCAATAACCCATTCATCCTCCCCATTTCACCATTCTTTGTGGGTAAAAACTTGTGAAGAAGTGTAGTGCCGAACCCATAAGCTTGAAATGTTCAATCCAAAACCTCCCGATAAATCACGTGTCTCAATCGCTTATGAAACATTGAGGCAAGCGCCAATACTTCACCACATGCTTGAAAAGTAGCCTTTTCATCTCTTCTGTGAACATTCCTTGGAGCGGGTATAAAGGTAGTATACTTTGAAAAGTGATTTCTACCACAATGATAGTTTCACAATCTTCGGATGTTAGTAAGGCCACAATGAAATCCGTGCTCATACTTTTCCATGATCGTTTTGGAGTAGGAAAGGGTTCTAATAACCTACTGGACATTGATTCTCCATCTTGCCTTGTTGGCATATGAGGTGAGTCTTCACATACATCTCCACCTCATCCTGCATTTGAGGCCAATAGTAGGTGGCCTCAAAAATTGCTCTTGTACACCTTTGTATTGAATGACTGGCCTACTGTGTCATGACACTTCTTTATCATGTTCCTCAATAGGTCACCACACTTTAAAATATAATTACTGAGCCCCATTGTGTATAGAAGGTTGTCCTTCACTGAAAATTTCTCAATCTCTCCCCGACTAGAGCAACCAAGCTTTTCGCCAATGGATCATGCTTCGTACCTTCCTTTAGCAAGCTCATCAACTCCCTTTGAAACTTGATAATAGCAACTAACTCGACTTTTCGACTTCGCACATCCACCACTAGATTTGCTTTGTTGGGTTTGTACTCCATGACATAGTCAAATTTCGCCAAGAAGTCTTACCAACGTGTTTAAATTGGACTTGGCTTCTTTTGGATTTTGAAGTAACTCATTATCACATTGTTTGTCTTCGCCATGAGTCTAGACCTAAGCAAATAATGCCTTCACCTAAAACAATGAATGATGGTTGTCATCTCCTTCTCTTGAATCGTATACCACCGTTCTAAGTCATTGCGATTTTGGCTCTCATAGGCAATGTGATGTCCCTCCTACATAAGAACACCACTAGTAGCAAAGTCCAAAGCACTCATTTGCTTCTCATATGGCTTGGTGCAATACAAAAAAGCTAGAATTGGTTCTTCCATAATTGCCTCATTCAACGTCTTGAACGCATCTTGGCACCGTGTAGTCTACTACCATGGTTTCTTTTTCTTGAGCAAGTTTGTGAGAAGGGTTGCCTTTAAAGAGTAGCCGACAATGAACCGCCAATAATTATTGACAAGTCCAATAAAAGAACGAAACTTCGTCACCTTAGTTGGGAGATCCCAATCCATGATAGCTGCAAAGCCCCGAAAATTTTAAATCCATAAAAATAAATTTTAATCAATTTATGCATGATTTAGTTAGATTTCTTGAAGAAATGAATACACACACACACACACACACCAGCATTAGTGCACTTTTATTTGATGGAATGGATAATAGAATTTTATATGGATGAATTATTTTGGGCATGCATGATTTTATATGATATGCTTTGTGTGTGCATTTAAGCCTAGGACCAACCCTGTGATCCCTTTTGATGAAACCCAAAAAACAAGTATAACTCATTTTCTTTCGGCCCAAGTACTTGAGCCCATCAGCATTCTTCTTCACCCAAATCCCATCTCATTGGGCTATTGTATGAGAGACACACCCACACCCAATTATTTTCATCTTCATCATAACTTCACATGCTTCATCTCCAACTACAAAAACTCGCGTTCAGAATATTGCAGCAAATCTCTTTTGACTAGAAATCTTCCACTCTCCAATGAAGCCTCAACTTGGCCCTCACTCAACCCCCAAACCACCCCTCACCATTGGTTTGTCTACAAAACCACTTTCCAACCTCACATGGTTGCTGCAGAGCATCTCCTTCTTTCCCAATAGCAACCATGGTCATTTGTATATATACACTCAACCTTCATGTGCTTATGTCTTTCACACTCGTCCTCCCCTTATTAAACTCTAATCTTTCCCTTTCATTTTTCACGTTTTCACTAGTGTATCTTGGAGTAGAGGAAATGAGAGAGGGAGTTCTGGATGGAGATTGTTAGAAGTTTAGAGAGAGAAGGATGAAGAAACACACTTGGAGATCCAACCCCAAATTCATTTCGAACTCCTTCAAATCAAGTTGTATCTTCAATTTCAAGGTAAATGATCTTTCCCTAATCTTTAATTTAATGTTTTGGATTAAAGCCATAAGCTTCACGAAACTTTAATGGTGAAAAACATGAATTTTTTTTTGAAAAAGAAGACTATCCTGATTGGTCATCCTTAGATCTTGACTGGTCACTCTTGTAATCTGTTAGGTTTTGGTTGACATCCTAAACTAGTCACCCTTGAATCCTGACGTACGACTCGTTCACAACTCTCAAGTCCCAATTGACACCCAATTTCTAATAGAATTGCTGGTTTGCTCCGCTGTAAAAGTCGTTATTTATGGAACTGTTGCCACCAAGAATGTGTCCTTTAGCGTTAGGGACCCCATTCTCGAGCCAGCTAGTGGATCAAAAAGATTTGTATGGAATGTCCTAATACTGCTTGAGCTTTCCGATCAACCAACCCCTTATTGCAGGGATATTTGGTCACCCTTGTAATATGTTAGGTTTTGTTTGACATCCTGACTGGTCACCCTTTTACCCGTGACTAGTCACCCTTTTAATCTGTTATGTTTTGGTTGATATCTTCACTGGTTACCCTTGGATTCTAACAGATCACCCTTGTAATTTGTTAGATTTTGCTTGACATCCCGAGTAGTCAAAATTTACCCCTGACTGATCACCCTTGTAATTTGTTAGGTTTTAGCTGACATCATTACTGGTCACCCTTGGATCCTAACTGGTCACCCTTATAACATGTTAGATTTGTTTGACATCCTTTCTAGTCACCATTTACCTTTGACTGGTCACCCTTGTAATCTGTTAGGTTTTGTTTGACATCTTGACTGGTCACTATTTACTCCCAATTGGTCACCCTTACAATCTGTTGTCTTTTTATTTCAATCTTGACTGGTCACACTCGGATCTTGGCCGATCATCCTTATATATTGTTGTGTTTTATTTTTCAACCTTGACTGATGCAACAAGTCACCCTTACTCTACCAGTCAACCTTACCTATCACGCTACCAGTCACTCTTACTTTGTTACCCTTACTCTACCAGTCAACCTTACCTATCACGCTACCAGTCACTCTTACTTTGTTAGTCACGTTACCAATCACCCCGCCACTCACACTTTCATAGAAACTTGTTTTATGTCTTGTAATATAACCTCGGATTAATTGGTCACAAGAAAACACAAGTTCCATATTCTCCCCTAGCCCCAAAATATGAAATTTGACCATTTCAACCTAGAGACTTTAACCATTATAGACAACATACTTAAGTCATCATTTGACCTCCTCGTGTGCGTCCTTTAAGGTCCGTTAGTAAGGCGTGACATGTATAATTTTGCTGATCCCAACACCCACATGCATAATTTATTTGCTTTAATTTATTATCCTGCATGCTTATTTAAATAATATTATGCAATTTAGGACATCCTTTGATGATTGGTTATGAACGAGCATTTGATTAAAATAATTGGTTAACGTTGAAACACATGGCCTTGTAAATGATAAATTGACATTGAACCAAGTACTCTCGAGGCACCATACACCACATCTATAATTGCATGCATATTTGTCCATCATGATATTATTATCCAATTATGATGAAACATTCAAAAATTCTGAGAATATTTAACTTGGACTTAGGGTCCCGTAAAAACGCTTGATCATGATGCACGAGAACATAGTCCTATGGATTGGACTCTGATAGTATAACGAATTGTCTATTTTACAATTGTGAACTGTAGACATTATCGGCGTCCCAATCATTGTGAATGACAGACTCCAATATGCTTGTTATTGTTCAATAATATCGGCGTCCTGAGCATTGTAAACGTCAGACTCTGATATGTTTGGATATCAACGTGGCAATTATCATGTATGTAGAACAACACGTGTGTCAACTTTGAATTTGAGATATTTACGGGCAACGCTTGTGACAACCCGGATTTGAGAATTATTGACGTGGCAATTATTGCGTGCTTATGCTATCAGTGCCCCGGTTGTGAGAGAGAACGGGCTCTAACATTCTTGATGGATTCTGACGTGAAAATTATGTCGTGCTTATGCTGTCGACACCATAGTTGTGAGAGACATGGGCTCTAACATGCTATTGGGAAATGTAATGGACTAAAAAATTATTCATGAACTCAAAATTGTCCCAGTTTCAATCCAGTCACATTTTGTTTCAACACTTATTTATTGCTTATGTTATTCATTACATGTCTATTTCATGTAAATGCATACTTTGATCTACTTTTATAAATTGGGACATACGTTTAAGATTATTTACCAAGCTTTATCGCTCAGGGTCAATTTGTTTATCCCAAAAAAAAAAAATGGTGCAATTTCCTAACCCATAGCCTTTCATGCCAAGTGATGAAGACAGCACTAATGGACCCGACATGCCAGGCACCGAAGAGAATGCACTCGAGAAAGACCAAATCGCACCGTGATTTAGATTTATTTTAGCTCTATATTTTCTAAAATCTCAATATAATTTTTTTTATTTTGGGAATTGTGACCAAACTCTTATTTTGATATGAAATGAAATGAAATGAAAATTATTTTGACAGTCTTAAATTCTTTTTTAATTAATGTCTCCGAAATTCAAGTCGTTGCAAAATAGTATTAGAGCTTATGTTCACTACCTCTCGATCTCGAATTATGGGGTAGCATCAATTTTCGAGGGCGCAACCCTGATAGATAACATCATATTTACTGTCATCCGTGTCCTTATCAAAACTATTGATTTTGCTAAGTATCATGGCAAATTTTATACTTCCGACATAGAGTGACTTCGTTAGAAGTTAACTTCAACTCGTAGGGCGACTTGTATCAGACACCGAATCGATTCGAACACTGACTAAAAAACTTAGCATGACATCTATCGTACGAGGAAAAAATATTGGAGATAGGGGCCCTGTAGTAAGGGGATCACTACATGGGTGCAGTGAGCCCTTCTAGTCATCCATTTTAGCAATGGACGGCTCAAATTCAAATCAGTATTTATTAATTATTTTTACAAATAAATATTAATTTAAATCTGAACCGTCCGTTGTTGAAATGGACGACCGGATGGACTCACTACACCCATGTAGTGAGCCCCCTCACTACAAGGCTCCCAATTCCAAGAATATTGGTGCAACGAGGGTTGCAAAACTATACAAAGGGTACAACTGCACCTTTCAATTGGAATAAATGAATCAACCTATATCTATCTACATATGGGGACCCATCGGAGCGAGCTAGTCCACAATCCTAAGATGGCAGGACATGTCACGCATTATGTAGCATAATCATACACTAATATATTGTGCGTGTATTATATTTAATCAAGTAATCCAACATTAGAAGTTTTTTTGTAACCTACTTTGTCATCTAAACCTATGTATTTTTAACACTAACATGGTTGAGATACAGAACGATGCCAACACCTGTAATCAACCTAAATTCAGTAATACTCATGCTAACCCACCTCCCTTGCCACCTCTAAACATGACACTCGATTTCAACCAATTCATGCATGCTTTCTTTGTTGCTGCTGTAACCCCCATCATTTCAAACCTCAAACACACGTTGGACATTTTTCATGTTAAGGGGGATAGAAAATACACACCATCAATTTTCCCTGATTCATTTTTGCTCTACCAGTAGGCAACACCTCAATTGTTCCAAATTCTATATTTTTCTGCCACCCCAAATTTGCATCTTCCTCTTCATGAAAATTTTGAACTCACCAATCCACATGAAACTTAGTTTATTGAAACCATTAAACATTCAAGCATTTTAACACTCCTTTCTCAAAAAAGTATCCTCATAAATCATTTCAATTTGTCTCGAAATGATAAAATCCTTTCGCTGCAACAAGATTTCTTGTCTGATATTCTTATACCATGATGCCTACAACTTTGTCAGGTAACTATACCTAGATGCTTGATTTGAAACACATTTAGCTGACATAGTTTTACTATAAATATCTAGATCGGTTATCATCTGAAATCACAAACCAATGTCATATGTCTCTGTACAACTCATTTCTTGAATTCGAGTCATCACACTCGACGTGGTGTAACTCTTCTAAATAGATTCACTCCTATTTTATCCTAAGCAAACTCAAACCATATTTGCCCCAGTCTTTGGATCTCAAGCCAACTTTGAGATTTGGTAGAAAATTTTACTTTGCCTTTTGAAGGAACATTTGTTTCTTATCACAAATTGTATTTCAACTTTCAAACAATCTCATTTCGAAAGTCCTGCAGAAAACATGAATTATTCTTGACTCCTTGGTGACCAGTATCATTAGAACATAAGGCTTTTTTGTAATCCTTTACACTTTTCACTTTTGACCGAGAAACCCTGGCTTTTCGAGAGATCTGATTACGCTAAATGTCATAGTCAAATGAAAGAGACAACTATCACGAGCTGAACCATCAAAAGAAACCTGCTACTGCCACCACCCACGTTCCACATGCCGATGTCAAGAAGTACATAATAACCAACACAACAACACATTTCACGAGAGACGAGTCATTAAAAGATGAACCAACAACGGGAAGTACTATGAAGGAAGAAAATCAACTTATCAATAATTAGCGACACACTCAAAATACGAAAGAATTTGCATGGGAACGAGGAACACAACACATACACATCACTGCATTTTCAAATCTTTTACGCTGAATTTCAAGGATGAAATTCATTAAGGGAGATAAGTTGTAAGGAATGAAAAAATAATTTTTATCAACTTACACATGATTTAGTTAGATTTCTTGAAGAAATGAAAAAATATATATACTTTATTAATGCGTTTTTATTTGATGAAATGGATGATAAAATTTTATATGTATGAATTATTTTGAGCATGCATGATTTTATATGGTATGGATTGTGTGTGTATTTGAGCCTAGGTCCAACCCTTTGATCCCTTGTGATGAAACTCAAAAACCAAGTATAACTCATGTTCTTTTGGCCCAAGTACTTGAGCCCATCAGCACTCTTGTTGCTCAAAAACCCCATCCCATTGTGCTATTGTATGAGGGACACACCCACACCCAATTATTTTTCTCTTCATCATAACCTCTCATGCTTCTTCTCTAGAAAAAAAAAAAAAAACACTCGTGTTCAGAATATTACAGCAAATCTCTTTTGACTAGAAATCTTCTCCTCTCAAATGAAGCCACACATTGGCCCTCACTCAACTCCCAAACTACCCCTCACCCTTGGTTTGTCTACAAAATCACTATTCAACCTCACATGGTTGTTGTAGAGCATTTCCTTCTTTCCCAGTAGCAATCATAGCCATTTGTATCTCTACACTCAACCTCCATGTGCATATGTCTTTCACACTCCCCGTTCCCCTATATAAACTCTAATCTTCCGCTTTCATTCCTCCCATTTTCATCAGTGTATCTTGGAGTAGAGAAAGTGAGAGAAGGAGTGTTGGAGATTGTTATAAGTCTAGAGAGAGGATGAGGAAACCCACTTGGAGATCCAATCCTAAATTCA
Organism: Arbutus unedo; assembly: GCA_014822125.1. Lineage (NCBI taxonomy): Eukaryota > Viridiplantae > Streptophyta > Magnoliopsida > Ericales > Ericaceae > Arbutus > Arbutus unedo. Next base: position 33,022 of record JABCMJ010013879.1, on the reverse strand, counting down.
TTTCGATCTCTTTCAAATCAAGTTACAATATTTAATTTTAAGATAAAGATCATTCCTTAATATTTAATTTATGCTTTGGATCAAAGCCACAAGCTTTTCGAAGCTTTAACTGTGAAAAACTTAGAAAACATTTTGGGAAAACAGACTATCCTAACAAGGGTGAGTCCTTATTGGCCACCATTGTAATTTGTTAGATTTTGGTTGATACCCTACCTGGTCACCCTCGGATTCTGATTGGTCACTCTTATAATTTGTTTGATTTTGTTTGACATCCTGACTAGTCACCCTTTTACTCATGACTAGTCACCCTTGTAATCTGTTAGGTTTTGGTTGACATTCTGACTAGTCACCCATGGATCTTGACTAATTACCCTTGTAATCTATTAGGTTTTGTTTGATATCATGATTGGTCACCTTTACCCCTAGCTGGTCACACTTATAATCTATTAGGTTTTGTTTGACATTCTGACTGGTAACCCTTTACTCCTGACTGGTTACACTTGCAATCTGTCAGGTTCTGTTTGACACACTGATTGGTCACCCTTTATCCCCAATTGCTCACCCTTACAATCTGTTATGTTTTGTTTGTCATCATGACTGGTCACCTTTTACCCCTGATTGGTCACCCTTGTAATATGTTATGTTTTATTTGACATCCTAACTGGTCACCCATACATCCTTACTGGTCACCCTTGCACACTATTGTGTTTTATTTTTCAACCTTGATTGAACTCTGATAATATATCGAATCGTCTATTTTACAGTTGTAAATTGTTCATGCTATCGACGTCTCGATCGTTGTGAATGATGGACTCTAATATGTTTGGTTATTGGTTGATGCTATAGGCATCCCAAGCATTGTAAACATCAGACTTCTATATGCTTGGATATCAACATGACAATTCATGTATGTAGGACAACGCTTTTGTCAATCCTGGATATGAGATATTTGTAGGCAACACTTGTGATGACCTAGGTTTGAGAATTATTAACGTGCCAATTATCACGTGTTTACATTGTCGGCGTCCCAGTTGTGAGAGACAACGAGCTCTGACATGCTTGATGGATAACGTGGAAATTATCTCGTGTTTACGTTGTCGGCGCCACAGTTGTGAGAAAGAATGGTTGACATGCTATGGAAAAATGTGATCAAGTCAAAAATTATTCTTGAACTCTTAATATTGTCTCGATTATCAATTCCAGTCACATTTAATTTTAGCACTTAATTATTGCTTTTGCTATTCATTACATACTTGTTTCACGTACATGCATACTTTGATCTATGGGGAAAGGGCAGTTGTCCGTGTACTTTTCGAAAATGACGGAAAGATACTCTCGTGCCGCAAAGGCTCATAAATTAGGACATTAGGGTCGAATTATTTACTGAGCTTTATCACTCATGGTGCAATTTCTCTGTCTCTTACCTTTCATGCCAAGTGTTGAAGACAACACTGACATTCTAGACACCGAAGATAGCGCACTCGAGGAAGACCAGATCACACCCTGATTTACTCAGATTTATTTGAGTTCTATATTTCCAAAATTTCAATGTAATTTATTTATTTTGAAAATTTTAACCAAACTCTTATTTGTTATAAAATGAAATGATAATTATTTTGGTTGTTTTAAATTCTTTTTTAATTAACGTCTCCGGAACTCAGGTCGTGACAATAACCATCACCTCACCTTCTTCCATACTAAGCTTTCCACCCTTGATCTTGTGGCCAAGGAAATGCACTTCGTCTTTTGCAAAAGAACACTTCTCTCACTTGACATAAGGATCATTCTCCTTTAGCACCTTGAACTTGGTTTGTAGATGCTCAACATGCTCCTCAAGAGTGTGACTATATATTGACTATGTTGTCTAAATAGACAACCACAAACATGTCCAAGTATGGATGGAATATCTTGTTCATCAAAGTACAAAATATTGTCAGGCCAATGGTGAGCCCAAAGAGCATCACAAGAAACTTGTAAGGCCCATAACAAGTCACACAAGTAGTTTTTTATTCATTGACATCCGCAACTTGCACTTGAGAATAAGCCGATCTCAAATCAAGCTTAGTGAAGTATTCCAACTTGATCAATAACTTGGTAATCAAATCAATAGGATACTTGTTCTTAATAATTACCTTGTTTAGGGCCTGGTAGTCAATGCATAAACCCAGTGAACCACAAGAAACTCGTAAAACCCATAGCGAGTCACACAAATAGTTTTCGACTCATCCCCATCCGCAATTCACACTTGATAATAACGTGAGCTTGAATCAAGCTTAGTGAATTGCCCCAAGTTGATCAAACAAGTCAACAATTAAATGAATATGATACTTCTTCTAAATGGCTATCTTGTTTAGAGGCCAATAAGCAAGGCCTAAGTGAAGTGACCATCATGCTTCTTTCGAAATAAGACCGGCGCTCTATATGGTGCTTTAAAATATTGTATGAAATCGGCATCAAATAGCTCCTTAAGTTGTCTCCTCAGCTCTGCTATCTCCGACAAAGACATGTAGTAGGGTGCCATATTAGGTGATTTTGCTCCTGGCTCCAACTCGATCTTGTGGTCCACATCCCTCCTCTACAACACAGAGGGGCATGACATCTTTGAACTCTTCAAAAACATTGAATATTTTCTGAGTAATTCCTCAGAAGAACTCACCTCATCGTCTTCCCGTTGGATAGTGGCCCAATATGTCACCTCTCCTTTTATGAATCCTTTCTTGACTTGCATAGTGGAGAGAAGGTTGATACATGAACTTGGCTTGCTCACCATTGGGCATGGGCCTCCCTCTAGATGCACACGAATTGTATCGGTATAATGGCACAACATTTAATTATTTTAGGAATTTCATCCCAAGGACAATGTTGAAGTCATCTAAGAGTACCACTGAGAAATTCACTTTTTCGCTCCAAACAGTGTCCCGGCTAATCGATCGATTAATCAGTAATCAACTTCCCATTGATGTGATTACCAACAAATCGTCCAGAGAAATTGTTTGGTCACCTAGGCAGGGTCTAGACACCGACTAATCGGCTAATCGACAACTAATCGGACCGACTGATTAGTCGGCCAATGAAAACATTAAAATCAGCCAATCTGTTGTAAGGAAAACGATATAATTTAGGTAGGGCTATTAGTTATACAAAAGCTACAACAATAATTACAGAACTTATGATTCATCTTCCAGGGACTACAACAATCTCGATCTCGATACAGCCACAGCAATTTCGATCACGTACACACACACTCTCTCTCTCTCTCTCTCTCTCTCTCTCTCTCTCACACACACACACACACACTCACATTGCAGATATATCTGTATGACTGTATTATGTTACTTATATTATCAATATTATATAATATCTTATATCATCAGTATTATATTATTATATAATATATGTGTTATATAATATAAGTATAATGGTGTATGTATAATATTAGTATAATATGTTACGGTGGGGTCAGTGGTGTATATATTGTATATGTTACTGTAACAGTGTAAGTGTGTAATTTGTGTATATGCTCCTCTCTCTCACTAATCTTTTTTTTTTTTTGTAATTTAGTGTTATTGATGTCATGATTCAGGTATATTATTTCAACAATGTCTCATAATCCGGGTAATTCTTTGACGACCTCTAAGGCCAACACCAAGAGTCAATTGTTGAAAAAAGGATCGAATGATGTTGGATGGAATTATAGAGTTTTAGTGAATGCTCAAAATTTGGATCTTTGAAATGCAAATTGTGTCAACTTTATAGTGGAAGAATTTATAGAATGAAACAACTCATAGGTCACATTAAGGAAAACGTTACCTCATGCCCCAAGTCAATCAAAGAAGATCACGCCAAGTGTCAAGAGTCACTTCTTGTGGCAAACAATAAAAAGAAAGAAAAAAAATGACATGAAAATTAAGAAGGAAATGCATATATTTAATGATCAACAATTAGAAGATGATGAAGTTGAAATTTTAGGGTCAAGGAAAAGGCTGCATTATCTTGGCCCGGGGATAAATTTGCATCTACTATCAATCTCGATTCTTCTTCCACCAATGCAAATAAGAAGATACGACAACAAAACATAAGTGAGGCACTTTGGAAGAAAAGAACCGTAATGTGCATCAATTATTGGCTCGTTGGGTATATGAATCCAGTATTCCATTTCATACTATCGACAATGATACCTTCGAACGATTTGTTGAAGAGGTTGGTCAATTTGGACCGGGGTATCAACCTTCAAGCTAATACATATTAAGGGAGCCACTACTAAAGGAGTAGGTGGGGAGAACCAAAAGTCACTCAAGAAGCAAGAAGAGTGGGCTTAACAAGTTGCTCTATCATGCCCAATGTTTGAACCAACCAAAAAAGGAGAAGCATCATGAACTTGTGCATCAATTGTAAGCTTGGGACTATTTTTCTTTCTTCCAAGGAAAAATTGGAGAAGTCACATATGTCGGAATACATCTTTACCTATGTTGACAAAACTATTGATGATATTGGGTTACAAAATGTAATTCAAGTTGTCACGGACAATATTTCAAATAATATGATCGCGGCAAATTCGTTAAAGAGCAAGAGGCCTACTATGTTTTGGACGTCATGTTCCACGCACATATTAAACCTCATGATTAAAGGGATTAGTAAGCAATCTAAATTCAAAAGAATTGTAGATAAGGCAAAGGCATTCACTATATTTATTGATATTCATCATAACACATTGTCAATGATGCCAAAAACTACAAAAAAAAGACATAGTGAGGCTGAGTGTTACTAGACTTGCCACCGCATTCTTAATTTTGCAAAGTTTGATGTTTGCCACAGCATTCTTAACATTGCAAAGTTTGATGGAAAATAAACAAGACTTGAGGACAATGTTTAGTGGCAATGCATGGGGAGAGAGTAAATAGACTAATAGCACAAAGGGAAAAATAACATATACTATGGTGATGAGTTTGTCATTTTGGAATAGTGCAACTTTATGCTTGAAAGTATTTGCCCCTCTAGTGAAAGTGTTTCGTATTATGGATGGAAATCGAAAGCCCTCAATGGGCTTTATTGACGGAGAACTCAAAAAAGCAAAGGAATATATCAATGAGACAATCAAAATAAGACTAGTTACCGACCAATACTATAAACTATTAATGCAAAAGCCAAGGATAGACTAGATAGTCCATTGCATTTGACAGCTTATTTGTTGAATCCTTCTACCATTCAACATTTAAATTGCGTTAAATATTTCTACCCTAATAATTTTGATGTCTAAGATCAAATCATCAATAAAGATTTGTTGAAGTACAAGAGCAAAGAGGGCGGATTTGAAAAAGAATTAACCGCAAAATGATGTAAGAAAAATAATGACAATTACGATCCGAGTAAATTATTTTATTTTTCTTAATTATAAATATAATTGCTACTTTAATTGAGTATATCTTAACACTAATTTATTTGAACTGTGTTTTTTTAATGACTAGTGGGATGGTGGTCTAACTATCGTAATCATACACCTAATTTGCAAAGACTGACTATTAGAATTCTCTCTTTGACTACAAGTTCATCCAGGTATAAAAGAAATTGGAGTCTATATAGGAGAATAATTATATTAACTTGAGAATTTTTCTCCTATGTATATATAAATACAAAGAAAGCAAAAGACTTGATGCAATAAGATTGAGCAATTTAGCTTATGTCCAATTCAAAGTAAAACTCATCAACAAGAAAAGATGGGAGAAGGAGAGAGATGTCTTAATTGCAAGCAAAGCAACACATGCACAATGACAGATTATTAAAGGTGGTGATAAAGAAGTTAAGTCTAGTTTGGGACTTACATGAGAGGTGGTTGAAAAAGCTATAAGAGCAGATGAAGTCCTTCAACCTAGAAGAAATACTAAAAATGCTGAAGTACAATAGCTACACGAAGAAGATTTTTAGTCGAAAGATGGCACAGAAAAGGAGAAAGATGAAGATTTTGACTCTGAGTCCAATGAAAATCAAGTTTTTGAGAGATATTGAGAGGAAAAGGATGAGATTAATATTATTTGAGATTTTATGTGTAATGTGTGACTTATTGAAGAGTAAAATGCATTGACCTCCCCAGATGTTAATGACAAATGCAAAAACCTCTCTTGTGGTTTTGGAAAATACTATTACCTCCCCTGTTTTATAAAATAATAAACTGTTTCCCCCCTCTCGTTAATTAGCCTTAGACGTCGTTAGGTTTATAAGTAAAAGGACCAGAATACCCATCAGTATGGCACATAACTTCACTGGTGTAAACATTGTTTTCATCGAGAGAGGGAGATAGAGAGATGGATAGGAGCTGAGAGTTTTCGATCGACCACTAAAGAAGAGAAATGTCGGCGTACAAGGTTCTGCAGCAATTCAATTTTCCAATCATCTTTCGCCCGAAAGGTATGATGAGTGCAATGGCGACACATGTTGCTTCTCGCTCGAGTTCGGTTCGATGTTGTAGTGAAAGAAAATTAGGTACAAGTACGAAACAAAGAAGATGAGTGCCACTCTCAAGATTTGGCCCGCCTTCGACGTAGCAATTGTTAGAGGCTTTGTGGTGATGATTTCGATTGATGGAGGCTTCACAACAACGGCCTCTAATGTAGATCTCTTGCTGATGTAGATCTCTTCCAAGCTGCCATGGCAACCCTCTACGCGTTGTCTATATTTATGTACGTATATTGTGTGGTAAGTCTCTATCAAAGTCCCTCCCTTTCATTTGACTGAGGCCGAGAGAGGGTAAGAATGAGGGATGAAATGCAAACCCCAACAACATAATCAAAGCCTAGAATAGCAAGCTGGTCAAAATAAATTTATGTTTTCTCAAATGACATCCTCAAACATACTTGTTCTTCAATTTTTGGGTTTGAAGTTGGACTTTGTGAGCACAAGCTGATCTCTAATTTTCTAATTTTAGGTTTAAAATGCATACATTATTTTCTGTGAAACTCAAGACGAACTTTATGATTTTGTATGCCTTGTAACAAATTCAAAAAGAAATGCATGTAGTAATGGAAATGTTAATGGGCAGTTACATGTCCTTTTGAAAGGTTAATGGGCAATAATGGAAATGTAATTGGCCATATATAGTTTGTAATGGGCAGCAAAAAAATTTCATGTACTGCAGATTTGTTTGAAGAAAGAATCGGAGAATAAAAACAAAATTAACTTAAACATCAAACCAACAATTTTTGTCATTCAAATTAACTCGCATTTACTTGAACATGAACCGTTTTGTTATAGACAATAGAATGGAAAATGTCATAAGCTGAGAGGATTTGTGTCTTGAGAGAGAAAAAATGGTAAGTCGAGGATTTTTCTAGACATTATAGGGGCATTTTAGGAATTTAGAAAATTATTTTTGGTGACATCAACAAAATCCATCCATTACTTGATAGAAGTTAGCATCGGGGGTAACAATCTATTACTTTCAAAAGTATGGGAGGTTACTGCATTTTGTGAAATCACAGGGGAGGTCTTTGCATTTGTAAGTAACCTTAGGGGAGGTCAACGCATTTTACCCTTCTTCAATTTGTTTGGAACCTTGGACTTTCTAGGAATATTTATTAAAAAGAAAAAAAAAACCCGACTAATCCTCCTAAGACGATTAATCACCGAGTATTAAGCCTAGTCGCTAAAAGGTCATCTACGCCCGACTGGCGCCTAGCGATGTTTAGAACATTGGCTCCAAGTGCCAATATGTAGCTCAACTCCATGAGTCACACCATCAAGGGGTTTGGCTTCTGCATTCATCGTCTTTAGACATCCTTGTCGCTTCTCCGAGTTATGACCTAGTCTATCCCTGCTTGATGAAGTTATGAGACTCACCTGTGTCCACCATGATTTGGGTGGTTTTGCCTCTCATTGCTAACTGACACTAGATTGGCCTTGAGAGCGCTGAGTTGTTGCAAGTACCCAGTGTTGATTTGTTCATGAGTATCCCGCTCCTCAAGCATGGCATTAAGTGACTTCCTCTTTAGCCAATCTCTCGTCCAATGGGAACCGTAACACAAGAAGCAATTGTCTCGGGAATTGGAGTGGTCTTTGACATCCTTCTTATGATCCTTATTCCAGTCATATGGTTTGTCTCCACACTTACTGTACTGGAACGACTTCTCTTTGTCTCCTCCACCTTTGACATAACCATTCTTTGAGTTCTTTAAGCTCACCTTTCTTATATTCCACTAAGGTTTCAGCTACTGTGAGTGTCGTCGCAATGTCTTAGACACCACGACATGTAGCTCTTGTGCCACACATAATTGAAAACCACAAGTGAAATTGAAAAGCAAATCTTCTCCACTCATGTTTGGAGTTTGAAGCATAAGCCCAGAAAACTCCTCGACATACTCCTGAATATTGCAGTTATGCTTCAACTCCTTCATTTTCTTTCTAGCAATTTGAGCCACATCCTCCAGATAGAGTTGCTTCTTAAATTTTGTCTTGAACTCTTCGCCCATGTTTATGGCGCAAGTACCCTTTTCCATTTCAGCATTGTTGCGACGCCACCAAGTCGTGGCAAGATAAGTGAGGTTGAGGGTAGCAGTTCTTACCTTAGCCATCTCATCGTTCAAGCCCAACTCCTCAAAATACCTCTCCAAGTGCCATAAGAAGCAATCGATCTCCTTGGCATCCTACTTGCCATCAAGGCCTTGGGCTTGGGAGCTTTAACACTTGGAGTGAAACCCACTATGTTTGTTGTCATGCTTCTACTAGCCAAGGTCGTCTGCACATGACCCAATCCACCCTTGTCTCTTCTACACCCGATTTCAACTCTTGAAGTTGGGTGTCGAACTAACTTTCAAGGTTCGACAAAACCTCCAACACTTTAACTTGGAAATCATAGCTCTCTTGTCATAGTACCTCAGTGTTGGTCTCGATTGTAGCTAGCAGGGACTCACGAAGCTCCTTCACATGACTTTTTACCTTGCCATCAAGCTCTTTCATGCTTTGTTCTAATCGATCAAGACACTCATTTACATCGGCAACTGCCACCTCCACTTTGACCATCCTGGTCTCCATTGCACTGACGATGCCACGAGATTTGTCTTCCCTCGCCTTGGTGTTGCCTTCGCTTCCTCGATTTTCCTCGTTAACGATCTCCGACATAGTGCTTCTCCCTCCTTAGGTACGACGCCTTAGTAACCAACCTCTAATATCTCAACTATCACAACATTAGAATTTGTAAGTCAACCGTTCAACCTTAAATGCTATGCATGTGCTTGCTTGCACCTAAATAAGCCAAAGAAGAGTGAAAAGCATGCACAAGAGATTTGGAGAAGAGAGCTTTCACTATTCCAGACTACAATGCTTTGAAAATGATTTGAGCAAATAAAGCTCACACTTATTTATACACTAAAGGAGAACTCTAGAACATTCTCTAAAAGCTTCTTAGCTGCTCCAATCTAGAATACTTTACACTAATCCTTACAAGACAAGAATTATGTACATCAATCTAGAGAATTTCAAGAGATACTTCCACAATATCTCTAAAATCTTCCAAATTTCCATACTTCTCTAGGAAACTCTAAATCTTTCGAAGAACTCCACGGAACTCTACTTTGAAGGTGATGGAGCACATCACGTTTTTGACAAAATGCCCAAATCATGACACGTGGCATATAAATAGGACACAAAGGTTAACAAATGAAGCTAGCTAAAAGGCATGGAATATGTTCCTTTTCCATTTCTATGAACACATTACTATCTCCTTTTTTGCCAAATAAACAATAAATTTACAATCATATGGCATTCCTTTTGGGAAATAAAATGCAATATATTTGTGAGCTTATAGATGTCAAGTGAAAATGAATGTTTTGCATGGATAAACTCCACTGAGAGTTTTACAAGCTGAACAGTTCACATAATCGGTGACTGAGGAGTGGAACCCACAAGAAGGGTATCAAGAGATCAAGTTAGGAGAGGAGCTGATCTCATTACTTAAACCTTCGATTGAAACAGAAAAATGCAATCAATAGAGTGACTTGTCCCGTCAAAACACCAACATTTAGTGTGGAGTGGCTAATAACCGAAGTAGCCTACTTCCCACTCTATAGATACTAATGAATCTAATCTATAAGAAATGGAAACCAAAGGTGATCTGTTGAAAGTAGAACGAGATGAAACCACCGGAACCTCTTTCTTGCTGCATGCTCGATGATTCTCACCAAGTGGTCTGGATGGAAACACGATGATCACAACAAAATAATCATTGTTCAAGGTTTGACATATTCTACTAAAACTATAAAAATGAAGGTAGAGAGTGAAATATGATTTTGTTCGTGCATGGACTATTCTAGTTTCATTTATGACTAGCAGTCGGGCACATGTAATGTATGTGCAAGTAGGAGCTGATTACAGTTGGAGCAGTTATTTAGAGTAAATAGTGAAAGATATTATTTTGTTTGTGCCCTTATAGTTATTGGGTAGTTCAAGATTGTTTAAAAGTATTAGTAACATATTTTGAAGGCAAACCCTAATGGATTGACCTGATGGTCAAGGTTTAAGACTTAGAAATATGCTCTCTTCTAGATCTCATATTTCAAACTTCTCTAGTGCTACCAACCCTTATGGGGTCAGTCCATACAGGACAAAAACCCTGGCTTTAAATAGGTTCCCCGCAAGTGAACGGTTGGATTGGCCATTAGGTTAAGGGTAATCCTAAAGCCAGCCAGATAACTCGGGCTATCAAAAAAATGTATGTTGAAGGCAATTGGGGAATTAAAAAGTTGACACAATAACATTTTAGGAGACATCTAACTGTTGCTCTCCCTTTATATATAGAATGGAACTTAATATCAGTGCCACTAAGAAGCTGGAGTAACAGATTGGTAATGATATAATACTGCAAAAGGATACTGAGAACTTTTAGGACACTCCAAGTTTACAATGGCATGACATTTTATTGTCAAATTGAGATTATGCTGAGAAAGTAACGAGATTCGTGACTGACCAGAGTGTGGGTATCCAAAATGACATCTGCACCATGGTCACCTAGAAAGAGAGAGAGAGAGTCAGCAGCAACTGTTTTAGTTCTGGCTTGAGTGCATATTCTTACCATTTATTCCACTTTGAGAACAATCTTCATGAACTCATAGACAAAGTAACTTATGGCAGCCGAAGGTAAGACCTGAACATTCAAAGCGAGAAGATGTGGGATCAAGATACAAGGATTACAAACATTAGCACCATAACTTAATGAGAACTTGCAGCATTGAAAAGTTCACCAGCATCGTGATTCTACTCATTAACAAAGTTCAGCATGCAAAAAGAGAAGGATGTATTTAGCATGAAGTAGAGAGAGTGAAATAAGCAGTGTATTGAAAGGAAAAATGGTAAACGTTAACTGTTTATCCATTCTATTGAAGTGAAATAGACGTACATCAGAAACCTAGGAATTGATCACATTAACGCATCTAAAAACATCATGAATTTCTGCTTAGAAAATCCACTCTTCGAAGAAAGATCACATCATAGAGATCATTTTCTTCGTCATTAGCATCTCCAATGTAATGCAGATAATAATCAAATGGATGGGAAAAATTATTCTCAACAGAGGAAGCAAAACGTAACTTTAGAAGAAAAAAAAATGAAGCACCAGCTATCTTCTACACGTGACTCATGCAAGTTTACACCAAAAGTTTCAGCTCAAAGCAATTAGGTTTCATTTGGGATACTAGCTAGAGACACGTCGGAGAGTGATATTATGAATGAGTCATGCTAACCACGGCCTGCTGTTAAAGTGGGAATAGTAACCAACTGTTTAGCATTCCAAATGCAGGCAGAGGCGGTGCAAGACTTCTAGATTGTGAGGTCAAATATGTAAAGCAATATATGGTATGTTTTTCTTTGGCACAATTTTCTACTATTTGTGGATCAAATGTGCAAAATACCACTAAAAATTATACTTGTAGGTTTTTCCTACTCAGCAGGATCGCTTCAACACCCATAGATGCAGGCTTCACTTATGCCATCACACTTTTACAATTAACTACACTTTACATTTCAATAGTTGCGCGATGAAATGTGTCGGTTTGGAGGAAGAGAAATTTTCTGAAGTGACCAAAAAGGTATTAGAAAAAATCAGAGAGGTGTCAGGTGCCGGTGTGTGTATATGTTTATATTCATTTACTTTGCATCTAAAAGACACGGGGACATTTCAAATATTCATGACAATAAGTTAATCTTTTTGTATAATCTATGAACAATGGTGTTAACAGGTGCCTTGGAGAATGTAAAAGCTGATGGTAAGAACCCAGTACCTGCTTTCTAGGTGAATGTCCAACACAGTTATTTCCCTTATTTCGTAGACTCCATTGAACACAAAGGCACAGGGAAAAGTCCAGATGAGCAGAATATTTAGTTAATCCCTCAAGAAATGAGAGAGAGAAATGCATCCAGTCCAACAGGATTTCCATTACATATTAGATTTGCCTTACACAAGGTAAGCAACAACACCGATATACAAGTTCTCAAAGACCGACAAAGAACCATCTTAGCACTAATTCACCATCACAAAACATGAACAGAACAAAATTTCGACCATGAATGACAGACCCTAATATTTAAAATTTAGTTTTATACATCAACAAAACTGGAAGCCGAAGGCATTGCATCTACATACCTGTAATAAACTAGGAAGTAGTCCTGCATAGAGAGCTGGAATACCTCCTTGCTCCACTATCTTGACAAAAGTCGCCAGTGCACTTAATTTGTTTGCCTTACTTTGTAACTGAAGCTGTCTCCGAACAACTTCAAACGGATAGGTAGAAGCTTCGGCACAAGCACCAGAAATAGCCCCATGTAGCAAGGTCCGAACAGGTCCCAACTCCAGTTGGTCTAGAGCATTTAGTTCCTGGCTCTGTTGCTTCATGTACTGAATCCTTTTCCTTCCCTCAGGTGAATGCAGATAAGCTGATTTCAATATATCATACACACCGTAAAAAACTGCACCTGAAGGAGCTACACTCATAATGGAGGGCAGTAAGCCCTTGTAAAGAGAGAAGAACCCTTCAGTTTGAATCACATGGCGAAAAGCACCTATGACGCCACCCAAAGCTTCCCCACCAGGTGCAACCAGCTTTGTGCGGATCTGAAAATTTTAATGACTATATTTTACTCACATGGAAGAAGTAAACCAGTAATTGCTACTATTAAAGAAGTAACTCAGCTTTAAATAATGATAACTTATGCCACGACTCAATTCGGGAAACGTTCTGCAGTGTTTGTTAGCAGCTACACTTGTCCCTCTTGCGAGGACTTTAAACCCTGAAGCACGACACGGACACGACACAACAAGTACACGCACATAGATTTATTTCTCAAAAAAGTAGGACATGGACGCATTGCAGAACCGTTAAATTATGTATATTCAACAATATACTCGGGTATAGATATGACTATAACTTTGCGTCCCAAATTTGCATTGTAGACAAGATACAATAAATAATGAAGAATCTATATGGGCACAAGACTCGAGAAATCCTTATCCGTTGCATTTTTTTTACACATCTCATCGAAGTTTAAATATGATTAGCCATAACAATAATATTTTTCCAACTTGTTTAAGACAATGTCATGCCAAATTCCAAAACTCGGTAATCGCATGTTAGTAAGAGTCTAAGAAGTGTCACTTACATATCAATTTCGTAGTCATAGAACCGGAAACAATGTCTGGCACGTTGCAAAAGTGAATGACGAACACATGTCCAGATTATTTATTTCTAATTTTAGACGCGAAAAGAGTATCGGACAAGTGTCCGAGAGTGTCCAAGAAGTGAGTAGTTTTTATTTCGGACATGGTCACGTCACCTTCGCCGAAGTGTCCGTGCTTCAATAGCAGTAATAAAACCTTCCTTGAGACAAGATTTTGGCACGGATCTTCAAGTCAGCCCTTGATCTTGAACTTCTTGGTTGTTCTTCCCAACAAAAGTCACCATCAAACTGATTCCGCTGAGAGGCTTCTGTGGGTTCTTATCACTGAAGATTGAAAAAGCAAGATTCTATTGGGTTCTGGTATCAGTAGCTCAAACAAGCATTCACCCCCAAGTCATTCAGCTTCGTAACTAGAGGACTAAGTATATTGAGTACATCTACATACATATGCGTGTATATGTATGTATATGTTGGAACTCACAAATGCCAAGAAAATGTTCAAGAGACTACATTTTAACCCCAGTCCATCAATTGTTAGCAAAGGTCAAGCCTACTATTTCTAAAAAGGCTTTGGAGACTGAAGAGCGCATATGAATCATGGTTGGGTAGTTAATCACGTCAATGTTCCGACTCCCAACCAGCTAAAACGTAAAAGTATGATAAATTTGCCAGACATTTCAAGTTCCTAAGATCTACAAATGCTTGGAAAACAAGAGACGCTGTTCGATTGTCTTCAATCTGTGAAACAAATTCACGCAAGCCCATTCTTATTAGTTATGCTAATAGCAGCTGGAAAACACAAGTATAAACAACGAATAGTAAAAAACATGAAGAACACAGATATCTAATGAACAGGTACGCTCACTTGGTTTCAAGTGGCAAATCCTCGCTACTAATGCTGTAATTAGTATTTTCTTTTACTTCTGTTTTGAGAGTTACTAATGTCTACTAGCAGACGGAAGAATAAGCCCAAGTACAACTGCCAGCAGTAACTTAGTTGCACGAAGAAGAAGCGCGGATGGGAGTGGGAGCAAAGGAGCGGATGATCATAAAAGTGTGGAAGCGCCATCGGAAGCGTCTAGGAAAAAATATAATAATTATAATAATTTTTTAGTTTTTATGCAGTTAAATTTTGAAATAAAAATAATATTCTACCACTTAGATTGCAAAACATAAAATATTTTGATTAAGATAATTGAAAGTAATTGACTTTCACACTTCTCCAGATGGGGTATGACACTTCCCCTAACTCATTAAGTATATTTTGGCTGTGCTTTTACACTTCCCCTAACTCATTAAGTATATTGCTGTTGGACTTTTACACTTCCCCTAACTCATTAAATGTATTGTGGTTGTACATATCTATCTCCATTACATTCCTTCAAAGATTCACACTGAACTACCCACTCCCCTCCGGAACTCCCACCCTGCGAACTCCCACTCATCACTGAAATGTTCCTGGAGGAAGCCGATCTGCAGGTGACCTGCCAGAGATCGCCATCGCCGGAGAGAAAGCGTTTCTGCGCGATTCCTTCCAGTTTGAAACGCGTTTCTGCGCGCTTCCTTCGGCCAAAACGCGGAACCGAGTTTCTTGCCAAGATTCCTTGGCAATCAAGGCATTTCCTGCAACTAAGAGCAGTAATGCATGCAAAAAGGAAAAGAAACATTTCCTGTCACATACAGTGTCCAGTGGTAAGCAGAGCATAGATGCAGTAATGCCAGCTGCAGCACCAGCGATAAACCTCTCAAAGTTTGTGACTTCATCATTGCCAGAGAATCTGAGGAATTGCTTTCTGTATGTATCATAAGAATAAAAATTGATTGCCTTAAATGGAGCCGTGCGAAGTATGTTGACCAAGTTCCCCTTCCAAAAGCCCCTTAAGCCTTGCGAAGCTGCAATGGTTTTGATCAACTCAAAGAGATTCTTCTGCTCACCACGAACCATATATTCAAGCTTTAGTCTCTCCAACGGCGCAACGAAAGTTCTGAAACATCCAATTTGGGCTCACATCAAAGAGCGAAACAGAACTCAAACTACTTATCTGACAAAATGAAACAGAGATGTAGTTCGATACCCCACATCCCCTTCCGTAATCCTTATAAGACGATTTGAAACATTTTACGTTGAATCTCAAATGACATGTTAATGTTATTACACCAGCTTCTTGAGGAGCACAACAAAGGGTAACAGAGACAGGATTTTATTCTCCAGAAGTGAACTTGTTCAAGAGGAGATTCTACACAAGTCAAGAAAATCTGGTAATCAAGCCAAATAAGGCCAACATTATTATACTGGACTGAAAGTTGGGCATCTAAGAGAGGAACTCCGAAATAAGATGTGTGTAGCTGAGACAACACAGATTTGTTATAGACTGAAAGAGATAGGACAAGAAATGAAAACATTCATGAATTGGTATGGTTAGAACCAATTGAAGATAAGTTGAGAGAAAATAGGCTAAAGATGTTTAGTCACACATAATGGAAACAAAAAAATGCAACAATTACGAAAAGCAATAAGATTACTACTGATAAAATTCTTTTTTTTTTTGTGTGTGTGGTGTACTCGTGCGCATGTGTGTGAAGGGAAGGGCCTAATTTAACATGGCATGTGATTGTAAGAAAGGATATGAATTTAGTAAATTTAATGGATTGTATGGCCCTTGACACGGCAAAATGGCGAAGAAAATTCATGTACCAATTGATGGGACACAAAGCTTAGTTTGGTTTGGTTTGGTATGGTTTGGTAATTCCATGTGAAACGGGAGAAGACTTTTGTAATGAGGAGTTTGATAATGATAACAGAATCAATTGCATCCAGTGACAAAACATTATAGTATTCACCAACCATATATAGAAATAAAGGAAAGATTAACCCAATAAATGCCCTAAAGAAACTTGTCCCATCACCTTAGTAGGATGGATCGGGTTCTCGAGTGTCTATGCATGGCAATGTTTCTACATCTAGAAGATCTACGAGTCCCTGCTACATTTCGATGAAGAGATAAAAGAGTGGACTAGATGGGGGGAGTTTTCGAATGAAGTTGTGAGCCTACAACAAATGCCCGCAATGTTTATATTTATGAAACTTCTAAATGTCAGAAAAAGTATAAAGGGAAACTAAATCCGTAACACGCACAACGATTTCAATGTTTGTGCAATCTAGATCAGATAAGGAATTCACCACCCATCACCTGTATCATGCATGTCTAATTGTCCATATCTTCTGAACTTTGACTGATGAACACAAAGCAAAGAAGAGAAACCAAAATTAACTCACCAAATCAAGTACACTAAAATTAATTAAAACCTTGAGGAAAAAAAGTCCATGTTTGTCACAAGCAAAGAAATACGCCATCCCAACTGATTGCAATTGTCTTGACTTCATTTCTTGACAAGTTGTAGGACAGCATTTGCATAATATAATGAGAACTACATGGGAACGCTATATAAACAATTTAAGAATCCAACAAACATTACAATCGCAGCAACTAAATTGAGACCAGCTACAAAACCAACTCAAGAAATAGCCAGATATCAAGAAGAAATCAGCCAACAAAGAAATAACCCCTGTGACTGGGAGAAAATCAATCTTTGTCTTTCGAAAAAAATTTAACCCTCACCTCCCAGTTAAGAGTGTGCAAGAATAGCCGACAAAGCTAAACCAGCTGGTCTGCAAATTTTTGTCTTCCCTTTACACAACTGTTTGAAAAGTATTTCTAAATGGTATGATAATCTCTTTTACCTCGCTTGACTTAAATCTTTGGGAATCGGAAATGTAATTAACCAAGCAACAACTGCAGTAACCATTACAGTATCTCTTAAGACAATAAAGACATGTTAAAAGTTTCACAAAAACATCCAATCTAGAATCAAACACATACCATAGCTGAATGGATTAATAGAATTGCAGTTGGTGCCAACAATCCAAGCAACAAGTGTAGTAACCATTACAGTATGGCCAAACCTACAATTTGGCTAGATCTCTCGAAAATTCCAAGGCCAGTAGGTAGTCGAATTATAGTGTTCCCCTATCTTGTGCAAAACATAGCACGGGATTTCACTCTAACTCTCCATATCTTTCCTGACTGGGCGCACTCTTAGTAGATTCCTTATTCTTATCTCTCTGTTACCATTGGAACAAAATTGCCAAATATTAACACTTCGGAATTGAAGCTAGCCAAGAAATAATGGCACGGACAATTTGACACATTAGAGTTGCTCTTACGACCAGTAAGAGAAACAAGTGGAGAAATTGGGAAAGAGAAAAACACAGACCTCGACACCATGGCGGAAATAGCTCCGGACCAAAGATGCTTCGTGGTGTTCACCGCGCCACGTCCCCGCCGTAGCCTCACCTTCTGCTTCTTCTCCCCTCTTTCAACCGCCCTCTCCTCCTTGGAGCTCTGATCTCCATCTTGTACCAAGTTCTTGGTTGAATTCCTCAGAAGTTCATCGCTTCTCTTGAACGACGAACTCACGGACAAAAAGTCACCGCCAACCGGAGAAAAAACCCTACCTTTTTGTCTGAAACCCCCCAAAATAACCGGCCTACGACAAGAACTAGAGGAATCTGCTGAATTAGAAACATTACTAGCCGAAGTACTTCTCGTGGAAAATAACTCAAAAATTGAAGAAGAAACGGTGTTTTCGAGGAATAATCCCCCGAGTACAGAAATCGAATCGGTTGAAACTCGACTATGAGATAGTTCCAACGAAATAGAGTTTCTCAACAAGGCATCCTGTTCCGGCATTGTGACAGGCGAGGAGGCCTTGAGACTTCAAAAAAATTGTATGTAGAGTCAGGTGAAATGTATGGTACATGAGTTACTATTGGGAGATTGGATTTCTAGGGTTTGGAGTTCATCTGACATTTTCAGAATCTATGTTCTGCGGATAACATTGGAAGTTGGAGATGACGACGAAGAAAATGGCAGAAATTGAGCTTTGCTTCCATCGCCGCACATTGCATTCACTATTTGCCCCTCTCGTAGGCTTCCTTTGGCTACCGAAAAGAAAAGAAGAAAATATGGTTTGGCTTAACTAGAGAAAAGAAATAGAAAAGAAAAGAAAAGAAAAAACGTTTTCTCTTATTTTCTCAAAGGAAAATGTTATATTTATTTTCCCAAAACACTTTTTACAGTCACGTGCCCAAACATGAATTATTTTTACAAAATAATCAAGTATCCCAATACAAAATATTTCTACAAAAAAGTACCCTCCATCACAGCATTACCCTCTCTTATGGCCAATGCAATATCTTGCATTGCTCTCTTTATTTTCTCAACTTCTGCACCTTCTTCGCATGTCAATCTTCTTCTCTTTCTATTTGAAAAAAGGTTTATTTTTAAGACATGACATATCACTCTCATCAAAATCAATGAAGTTCTCTATTGTTGCTTCATTTTGAGACATCATTTAATCAACACATTCAATTGTGTCAGTAGAACCATCAATTGTTGAGTTAGACCATCGGCAGAGTTTCTCTTCACAATTTTTGCACCTTTCCCATTCGACCTATCTTTTCCAAAGATTTCAGCCAGCTTGTCGTAGTTGCTAATAAGTGTAGTCATCGATTTTTTAGCACTTGGTTGCACCTATAAGAAAACATAAAAAAAACATGAAAAAGATGAACGATTGCATACATAATAATACCAGTTAAAGAGAGTATGATTAAAACACATACCGCTATCAATTCTTTTCAAACTTCAGGCTATGCATTAAAAGTCCTTGTTACTGGGCTCCAAGCAAATCCGCTTGTCCTATTCTTAAATAAATCATAGCATTCACCAAAGTGCTCCTTGATAGTTTTTAGTCTATTCCTAATTTTGGTCTTATCAAAATTCATGTGTGAATGCCTCTCGTAATTTCTTTAGAATGTTATCATAAGCAAGCGTCGTAAATGTTCGATTGACCCTATTTTCTTCTACATGTTGGTTGTATAGTGCATCGATTAATGCATTATCCATTTGATGTGTCCACAAAATCCTCTCAACCTTGTTACCATTTTCATTGATTAGCTTTTTCTTGCCCATTGAAAATCTACAAGTATTACCACAAGTAAAAGAGAAGAAACAAGGGTTAATTAAATGATATATCTTCACAATGACAAATAAAAACTGCATACATGCTACCAAAGTTCTCCATACAAAAAAGACACATGGTAGTCATTCTCCATTGGCTATATAGTTAGATCACATGGTAGCTGCAATCATAACCCTTATGAGTTCTCCTCGTTTTGCATCTTCGCCATTACCGATTGGTACTTGCTCCTCATTTCTCGATATAGGTTGCCTCAAAAGTTCCCGGTCTACCTCATTAATAAATTATTCATACAAATCTACACCCATCAAAAAGTTATGTATAATGCAACAAGCTAGAATGATATCTGAATATGTGTCAACGATGTAAGTAGGTTGCGTGTTTCCTATAATAGGAAGTCGCTTCTTTACCACACCAAAAGTTCTCTCAATTGCATTGCGTAAAGAAGCATGTCGAAGGTTAAACAATTCATGAGCATTTTTTGGTGGACTGTTGGAGTATTCTTTCAAGTGATAAAACACACCTCTATAAGGAGCAATAAGCCCACTGCTTAACATATATCCAGCATTAACAAGATAGTATTTGCCTATTAAAAAAATGAAGTGCATTACTACAATACTATAATTCAATATTTGAAAAAAAAATCATCTAAGAATGATTTACCATTAGGAATCTTGAGTTTATCCTCTCTCTTGAGTACATTTTTAATTATTCTCGAATCAGATATAGTCCTCTCCCATCCAGGCAGGACATAGGTGAACCTCAAGTTAAATGCACAAGCAGCCAGAACATTTAGTGTTGAGTAACCTTTTTTACTACAATATCTAGGTGCATCATTGCTAGAAACTTTCACGTCAACATATGTTCCATCAAGTGCCTCAACACAATCCTAACATAAATATGAAAATTTTAATCTTTAGTGAAAATTTGTAGGCAATGTTAATTGAAAATTTAACGTAAAAACATAATATTTATCTTAAAATATGGGTAGAACCGATTACTAGTTGATATTTGCAATGAAACTTGTGAACCATCAAGTTGCTTAAGAAAGTGTTCTCCCATTGATATCACGGTTCTTAAGAATCTATGAAAATGGCGGCTCATTGTTTCACCAGAGCGTCGAAAAAAAAAGAAAATTTCACTATTTGTTGCATTTTGTGACAACAAGTAAAGACCCTTTGCGGCTTGTTCTTCAATAGTCGCATATTTTGTAGGTTCCAGCCCACCAAATCGCTTAAGAATATCACAAAGATCTCAAAATGCATGCGGTCTCATGTGAATAATATCATGATTCAACTTGTTAAATTTAAGATTGTTCATCACGTCATCTCAAATTATCTTTTTGTTCATGTCTAATATGTGATAATGAAAAAAATTTTGCCAATACTTTCGATGCAAATACCAATATGCCACATAGCCAAGAGTTTGAACAGTGCTTAACTGTCGCCGTTGATCCCATGCATTGAATGAATTTTTAGGCCTATTCATTTATCCTATTTTTCCGACAAAATAAAATAATTATTACAATATTGATAGGTTACATGCACATCAATCTAAAGCAAGTAGCAAATATGTATTTAGATCCAAACCGGTTTCGTGTATTTCAATCCAACCCAGATTGATGGCATGGAAAAAATAACCTTAGAATGAAATAACAGGAAAATTGTTGGTGATCAAATATAATAACATCCATTTCAATCAACATGTACTGTGAAGTCTGGAATTCGATTTGACTTCCTGAGAGCACCTCATAAATCCTTTAGCTAAATCTACAAAACACTCAATACTAAATTAGTGCTAACCGAGATTGGGTCTCTAGTGGACACTCTGACGATCAAGTTAGCCTTTAGTAAGAGCAAAAGAAACTTGAAAACGCAAGAGCTAGTGAAAGCGTGTATGTGTATATAACTAAGGCAGGAGTGCCCTTAGAGTATTTATAAAATAGGGACCCAACTGCCTACCAAAGGCTTCGGTCGAGAATGTAGTGTTGTGGTCCGAGAACCGTAGAAGCACTGCCACGTGTCCCACATTCGTGCGAATTGGGCGGGCATGCCTGCACGTCCACCTGAAACGCAGGGAGCACGTTTTCACTTGGCGTGGTCGAGCGCAGAGCCTTAGGCATCATAGCCGAGAGTTAAGAGGAGTTTCTATGATGCATGACTGCTTGGCCGAAGGATGATGCCGAGGATCATTTAGGACACCTTGGATCGTATGCAGAAGACAAGCTATGTAGCTTTTTGGCCTAGCCTAGTCCTAGCCTAGAACAAATGTGTCGAGGACTGTTGTATATTCTAGCCTACTACAATAGCCCCTTAATTCCTATGTTTCAGAGCCGATTGAAAAGAGGGATTGATCATCATGAGGCCAAAGCCTAACACCGAGGTTAACCATTGCCGAGGGATTGCTATCTACTTGAACCGTCGCTTTTCATGATTTTGCCACGTGTCTCTTGATCCAACGATCTGAAGCAAAACACTTTGTTTCCCGCGTGCGATGCCTCGTACTACGCACTCTACTATAAATATAGCATTTTTAGGAGAGAAACTGCTCCTTTGCTCATTCTCTCCCAAGAACTGTTCCTCCTCGTTTCTTTGTTTTCGACAATCCGATTTTGCTTTCTTACTCAACAATCTCTTATCGCAATTGATTCTCAAGAATGAATATCCTATCTTTCTCTTTGTTTTTAGTCATTTGCGTATATTTCAAAATTGTTTTTTAGTAGTTTTTCACGTTTTGTTCAAAATCGTCGTCTAGGGCTATCACTTCAGCCCTAGAAACTAGCCGAGTGTCACGTTTTTTGGCTAAATGCCAAGTACTTTGACCGACCACTCAGTATGCGACGTTGAGCGCTAGGCCTTAGTAGTTTTTTAGCACATGCACTTTTGAATAGGATGTCCGAGCCTGTAGTGGATTTGGCTCAGGTGCTATCATCTCATTCTGAAGAGCCAGGGCCGAGTGGTTTCGTCGAATTGTTGGACAATGATGCACCAGTTAGTAATCGGTATGAATATCCGGACAGTTTAGCAGACTTCTGGCAAATGTATGGCATTCTTGACAATGTCAGTATTGATCTAGTCTGACCGAGAGATAGCCCCGCCGTCGACGATCGACAGATTGTCATGACGTTGATGGCTATCATCGAGGGGGGCGTTCGGTTCCCCCACCACCTCTTCCTTCGGCAGGTGATGTACATTCTTCAACTGACTACTTCCCAAGTAACAATAAATTTTTACCGAACAATAATGCGGATAGTTGAGCTCAAGGAAAGGTATAACCTTGCCTTCGAGCTCGAGGAGTTGTTTATTGTATACTACATCGGCCACAACACGGTGTCAAATAGGAGATCATGTACCTGCTGAGCGGGACAACATAGGCTAATTCAAAATTTGCCAAACTCCTACAAGTATGCAAATGACTTTGTCACCGTGAGGGGAGAATTCGAATTTGCCCCTGGTGAGCTCCGCATACATCCGGTGCCCCGTGTAATATGATTCTCTGGTAAAGTCGGCCTTTGCGCTTTTATTATTGCAACAATTTTTGGTCGATTTCTAAGGGGTGCACCATTTTTTGCACGGAAATGTGTGATTGATTGGTTGAGGGCGAGAGCACTGAAGGCCCCGATTGACTAAATAC
This sequence comes from Arbutus unedo, assembly GCA_014822125.1. NCBI lineage: Eukaryota > Viridiplantae > Streptophyta > Magnoliopsida > Ericales > Ericaceae > Arbutus > Arbutus unedo. The sequence goes on along the minus strand of JABCMJ010013879.1, from coordinate 9,697 downwards.
TTGTGATCCGAAGGCGGCACAGAAAGTGCACCATCCTCCTTGGGTATATAAACTCTTACAAGTCGATTTTGAGAGTGCGCAGAGATTTGCCGAGCAGTGCCAGCAACGTTGGCGGCGAAGACTCAAACGATCCCAAGCATTCTGACGACTACCGAGCCCCTTCAGCTCTTAGTCCAACAGTCGGTTCTCACCACAGTCCACCCTTAAGGATTATCTGGGAGTCGAGGGATCGACTAGCCTAGGCCTGATACTGTGATTTCAATATCCTTAGGTACCTACTCCTCCGGCTACAGTCATTCCACTTTGTCAAGTATTAGTGATCCCGAACTCCAGAAGCTCTTTAGGGATATTGATTTCGGTGAAGGTTTTTCTGCAAAGGCCGAGGAAGAGAAGAGGCGAGCAAGGGATGCCTTAACTCTGAGGCAGACGGGCAGCTTCAGCGAGCCAAGTGAAAGCCAATCAGGCTCAAACAGAAAAACAAAGGGAGCTGGCGCTGAGGTTAACTCCAAGAAGAAGTCGAAGGCTAGCTAGCAGCCCCTGGCTAAGCCATGATCTACTATTCCTTCTTCGCATCTGCCTTTGCCTCCACCTCCTCCAGCATTGCCAATGATGACGCTTATTGACTGTGGAGCGCTGAGCTCGTCCATCGCTAAGCAATTTGTGCCAGTGCTGAAGATTGGCGACCGTCAAAATTTGCCACCTATGCCTTGGCCAAGGGCATGATTATGCTGAAAAATATCATGGGCATACCTAAGGATATTGAAGGGGCCTTTGCTAAAATGGCCAGATGTGTTGTTAAGGTACAATTACCGAACATCTTTATTTTATTTCCCATCGGCGAGTCTCTACACTTCTTTTCATTCCTTGATTTTTTTTGTAAACCTGCCATCAAGTCGAGACCATAAAGAACGCCTTGGCCAAGAATGTTGTAATGTAGAAGACGTTGAGGTACCAACTGGCTGAGGAGAAGAATGCTCACACAGAGACGAAAAAAGAGAGGGACTCGGGCAGGGTAGCTATCAAGCTGGCTGACAATCAGGTCAAGAAGGTGACTGAGGATGTCGAGGCCAAGGTTGCCGAGCTATTGATGGAGGTGGCGGCTATCGATGCCAAGGGATTCAATGAAGGCTTTAATAATGCTAAGGGTTGGTACTTGGCCTAGATGGAGACGATCAACGCTGAGCTTGCGGAGAAATTGCAGCGGGCCTTCGCAGCTAGCTGGACCAGGGATCTCAAGGAGGCTTATGTCCCTGCAAGTCTCTATTGTTTAATGACGTGCCTCCATATAAGTGTAAGAGGGCATCAGTTGTTGGCCCTTCGACCGACCCCCTTGTCGAGGCTTTGAAAGAAAGGGATACAGAGCAAGCTGCTTTTGTAGAAGCCGCAATTTTCATTGTGGCCAAAGATAACGTAGTCCTTTCTTCCCTCAGAGAGGGATTTAAGTAGTTGCTTGAGGCCAAGTCGCCAGATGCTGATGTTGGTAAGGCTGCCGATGGCAATGATCTACCGGCTCAGGAGTGAGCTCGGGATATGTAATGTTTTAATTCAAATGGTCCATCGAACTATGATGTTTTGTTTGAGATGATCGAAACTATGATTGGCTTGAGCTGAGTATTCTATTTTTTCTTATTTTTGTGATACTTGAATCGTTATTTCTTTATTTTGAATCGGTGACTAAACGACTGAATATTTTCTTGTCTCTTTCTCCAGCCTATTGTTTGTTGTAGTAGTGATCTGTACCCCCCAGTCACTGCCGAGTGTTGAACCACTGCTTGGCAGTGACTAATGAGCATTTGGTCCTTTCACAGATCGTGGGATCTTGAGAACATATGCGAAGGGCGGAGGGAGCCCGAGAGAGTGGTAAGGGTACCGAGTGTTATGGTTGGCCATGCCACCAAACCATGACGTAGTACAGAAATATTTTTGCATAGGAATAACCGATGAAGAATGGCTAGAGAAACGACCTAAGAGGCTGAGTGTAGTTCCTTGGAGAAATTCATAGAAATTCCACATGTAGGTTACCAAAAAAAATTATTTGGCTGGTGTACGGCAATACCACCATGTAGGAGCAGTGAAATAGAAAATGGAAGAAATAACAAATTGCATTAAAATAAACGGAATGTGAGAAATAACAGCAGGCCATTAGCCATACATGAAATGAACAAAAAATAACATAAGACACTCAGCCGTACAATCTAGTGATGGTATTTTCTCAAGTTCTGGGCATTCCATGGCTGAGAGACAGGAGTGCCATTTAGGTCTTCTAGTTTGTAAGAGCCGATGTCAGCGATCTCAATCACTCGATAGGGACCCTCCTAGTTAGGACCGAGCTTATTTGTTCATTGGGCTCCAATCACTTTTTGAAGAACTAGGTCATTGGGCTTGAATGGTCGAGGCTGAACCTTCTTGTTGTAGCCCTTAGATATTTCTTGTTAGAGGTAGCAATTCGAATTCTAGCAAAGTCCCTTTGTTTTTCTACCAAGTCCAAAGTAGTTGAAATTGATCGACTGTTGGCATCTGGTTTGAAGTCTTCTGTTCGCATAGTTGGCAGGCGTGAGTCTAGAGGAATGACTGCTTCCATGCCGAAGGCTAGTGAAAAAAGGGTTCGGTCAGTCGACCGGCGAGACGTTGTTCGATAAGCCCATAATACGCTATAGAGCTCTTCAGCCCACCGACCCTTTGTTGCTAAGAGTCGCTTTTTTATGCCACCGAGGATGATTTTGTTCGATGCTTCTACTTGCCAGTTGCATTGAGGGTAGGAAGGAGTTGAATTGAAGAACCAGATTTGGTGTTTAGCCTAGAAGTCTTTGAATAGGTTGCCCACGAATTGTGTGACGTTGTCAGAGATGAAGGCGTAGGGGATGCTGAACTTCGAGATGATGTTACGCCAGACGAACCTTTTTACGTCCCTGTTCTCGATTGTAACTAAGGGCTCAGCCTTCACCCTTCGGTGAAGCAGTCCGTAGCCGTGATTAGGAACTTGAATCCTTCAGGTGCCATTGGGAATTTCCCCACAATATCCAACCCCCATTGTGGAGCTGATATTTTTCGGCCAACCGAGCCTCTAGTCCTTTAAGGTACGTTCGGTTGATAAGCTTGGGAGGAGTCTCCATATCCAAAGGCGAAGGAGGTGGCGGTAGGGCAGCAGGGTTTGTGGACCCAACACCTGCAGCCACTTTCCCTGCCCAGACAAATTTGATCTGATCATTCTTCTGAGTAGGAATTTTCGCCATGAGGCTGAATCTGAAAAGATTTGGTAAAAGTGAGAATGAGGGTTTGGGATGAGAAGTTGAGTGGATCTCCCACTGTGGTTGCCAAAATATGGAGTCTAGAATCTGATTTGACTTTCCAAGAACACCTCATGAACCCTTTAGTTAAATCTACAAAACACTCAATACTAAATTAGTGTCGACCGAGGTTAGGTCTCCAGCAGGCACTCCGACGATCAAGTTAGCCTTTAGTAAGAGCAAAAATAAATTGAAAGCACAAGAGATAGTGAGAGTGTGCGTGTGTATGTACCTGAGGTAGAAATGCCCTTGGAGTGTTTATAGAATAGGAACCCAACTGCCTCCCGGAGGCTTCGATCGAGAATGTAGCATCGTGGTCTGAGAACTACGGAGGCATTGCCACGCGTTCCACATCCGTGTGAATTGCGTGGGCATGCCTGCATGTCCACTCGAAACGTGGGGGAACACGTCTCCCTGTGGCGTGGCCCAGCGTAGGGCCTTAGGCATTAGATTCGAGAGTTAAGAGGAGTTTCTATGATGTATGACTGCTTAGCCGAAAGATAATGCCAAGGGTTATTTAGGACACCTTGGCTCGTATGCCGAAGGCAAGGTATGTAGCTTTTTGGGCCTACCCTATTCCTAGCCTAGAACGAATGAGCCAAGGATGATCGTGGGCCAAAGGCCCACTATTGCATATTCCGGCCTACCACATGTACAATGCTCATCCCAATCAATTTCTAATTTCAACATTTCTTTTCAAAAAAGCTACAAAATGAAATAGAACAAAAAAATTATAATAATTAAAAAGGGAAAACATACCTCAGAAAATGGCATGAGAAGCACAAAATTTCTGAAAATTAAAGTCGATTATGGTTAACTTGCACTCCAGAGATTTCAACAGTGCATCCTCTACAAAATCAAGAAAAGGTAGATTTTTCTAGCAACAAGGACAGAGTTTTATAGGAGTCGTTGAGGGAAAAAATAGAGAAAAAGTGAAATGAGAGGAGGGAACGTGAAATTTTTTTTGGAAAGATACGGTCTGATATTTTAAGCCCTAGAATAATGGTGTATATTTATCAAATTAGAGGGGTTAAAATAGGCAACCCAAAAATTAGGTCATCTTTTGTATCGTTTCTCTCGAAATCTCAAAAAATTAGGTGAGAAACAAAATGGACCTTCTAAGGGGTTTCTAAATCTCAAATTTTTTTATCGTTTCTCACCTCCTTGGCAATCCAAATATGGAAGAGAATATTCATTCGCTCACTTTCTTTCTTTTCTCATGAAATCTATCAATCCAAATGCACTACTACAATAATAGTTAAAGATGACAGTTGAAAACTGTCATTAAACATGAAAGATGACAGTTTGAAACTATCATCTATGGAGGTGATATTAAAAGTCTTGAATTTTTTATGATAGTTTGCAACTGTCATTGATATCTATACAGATAACACTTTATTAATGTCATTAAAAAGTATAAGATGACAGATTAAAATTGTCATTGTTAACTATAAATATGACATTCACAAAACGTTATTAAATATAACACCATTATCTACTAAATATGGCTAGAACACCATTATCTTTTCTTCTTAAATTTTGAACCTCTAACTTTTCGCCTAACCAACACCTTACGCGCATCCCTCTCTGATTATTACATCAAACATAATATTCATGAGATATTTACAATATCTAATATATTATTTTTATTGTTTATGTGATTTTAATGTCACTTTTAATTAAAATCGACATTATAAAGGAATTTCTTCTTTTCGATGCCACTTCTAATCAAGACCAACATTATAAAGGGGGATTAGTTACGTGACTAACTTGAAACGCGACATAATAAAAATATTACATTACAATTTTGTTTGTACACTGATATCAATACTTGTTCTAGTTTCTTTAATGATAAGTTTGTAAAAATTGACATATTGTTTAAGCACTATTATAATAGTGATGACAGTTTTTTTTAAATTGATATGAATACTTATTTTAATTTTGTTAATGACAAGTTTGTAAAAACCGACATGTTATTGAAGCACTATTGTAGTAGTGATGACAATTTTTTTTAGACCGACAACAATACTTATTTCTGTTTTTTCAATGACTGGTTTACAAAAACTAACATGTTGTTTAAACACTATTGTAGTTGTGATAATATTTTTTCGTACACTGACATCAATACTTATTTTATTTTTTTCAATGACAGGTTTGTAAAAACTGACATGTTTTTACTTTTATAGTGTCGTATTTAGGTATTATTATAGTACTGAGGGGTCGGTAGAGTGACTGACCGGTCTCCTTTCTCCATTATTTTACTACAGTAATTAGTTTTCATTTTCTTTTTTCTTGGACAATGTGTAAGTCATTTTCCAATAAAAATTAAGTAACTTGTAATCTCTTTTAACAACTCGCTCTCACAATCTTAGGATTGATAGGCGTTTGATTGACAATTTCATTCTTTTTCTATAGTGATCACATTTGAATTGGCGTACTCACTTTCGTAATGTCAAAGACACATTAAGATAAGATATAATTATTAGAAAGGGGACATAATTAATAGAATCCAGTAGCATTCAGGCTAGATTAGTGGCACTCATTTTTAACCAATTTCGAAAAGGTTCGCTTATAATAGAGAGAGTATCTTCACTTAGTGATTGGTCCGCTAGTTCACACAAATTCGCAAACTTATCACGGACGAACTACATGCAGTGAAACTTCTACATGTGATTTTGGCCGAGTTTTCTTGAAGTATCTAATAACCTTGCTTCTACTTGCCGCTGACGAACCTCTCCTAACTATTACACATTTATTCTAGAATAATAATTTTAGAAGGGACATAAATCCTTCTATTATTAAGTATGACTGGTACTATTTTGATGTGTTGCAATTCTTTCGAATAAGAGAGATTTGATGATTCTAACTGAACTCATTGTACTGATTCCACTTCATGCCTTAGCATGAATTATAGATATTAAGTTAAGTACCTACTAATTTTTATGTTTATTAGTTTGTCCGTAACACTTACTATGAATTAGAATATTTAAAAGGTTAAATGCTTAATTTTTAAAAGACAATTTTGATAGTTAAAAAGTATACACAATCTTATAATCGAGAGATACCAAGTTAGTATTCTATTTTTTAATATTAAAATAGGTAGATTTTTTTTGTGCTAATGATCCCAATTATTTTGTTTGTTTACTAATTGCTCAGAGTATTTTTTTGCGGTCGGATTCTTCCTGTTTTATTTTTTTCCTTACCTTCCCTTTATTAGCTAGTTTTTGAGGATTTTTATCTATTGTAACAAAAATACAAATAAAGTTATCTGCTAATGTTATCATATAACATTAATCAATATAATAACTGATAATACAAAAACGGTATCAGATAATATTATTAGATAAATTTATCAAACGTGTTTTTATTCTAACAGATAATTTTATCTGATAAAACAAAAATATAAATAAAGTTATCTGATGATGTTATAAAATAACATTAATTCATCTAATAATATTATCAGACAACATTATTAGATGTACTTTTATTCTAACAGATAGCTTTAGCTGTTAGAACAAAAACAAATAACGTAATATGTTAGAACAAAAATATAGATAATGTTATCTATTAAAGACAGAAAGAATAAAAATATAGATAACGTTTCAAATCAAACATAACATATAATAATTTTTTTTATTAAAGATAAAATAAGCTCAAACAAATCATATTTTGACTTATTTTTTATTTTTTGAACATAATTTTTAATTTTTTTGAAATCTCTTAACGAGATGAATCAATAATCAATAAAAAATAGATGAAAAATAAAAAGTTACAAAAATATTGGTGTACCAAAAGGTCGTGAGAGCACAAACTTTATTTTGACTTATTTTTCATATTTTTAGATTTTTTAGTCTGTAAACATAATTTTTTATTTTTTTAAAATTTCTTATTGAGACAAATCAATAATAAATAAAAATTAATGGAAAATAAAAAGTTATAAAAAATTGGTGTACCAAAAGATCGCGAGGGAACTACACTGTTTTGACTTATTTTTATATTTTTTAATTTTGGAACATAATTTTTAATTTTTTAAAATTTCTTATCGAGATGAATTAATAATAAATAAATAAATTTATGAAAAATAAAAGGTTACAAAAAACAAAATTAGTATATCAAAAAATCTTGAGGACACATTATGTTTTGACTAATTTTTCATATGTTTTGATTTTTCAATTTTTAAACATAATTTTTTATTTTTTTAATTTCTTATTGCGACTAACCAATAATCAATAAAAAAATTGATGTAAAATAAAAATTTATAAAAAAATTAGTGTACAAAAAGATCATGATGGCACAAATTATGTTTTAACTTATTTTTCATATTTTTTAATTTTTAAACATAATTTTTAAGTTTTTTAAAATTTTTTATCGAAATGAACTAATAATAAATAAAAAATTGATACGAAATAAAAAGTTGACAAAAAAATTGGTGTACCAAAGAGGATACAAATCATATTTTTAACTTATTTTTCATATTTTCATATTTTTAAACATATTTTTTAATATTTTTAAAATTTCTTATTGAGACGAATTAATAATAAATAAAAAATTAATAAAAAATAAAAAATTACGAAAATATTATTATATCAAAAGATTGTGAGAGCTTTAATTTTTGTTAAAATTTAGTAAGTTTGTAATAAAAATAATTTTGTCGATCAAAGTATCTAACCTAACACTTTTAAAAGAGTGAACTCTAACTATCATTACTTTTAAAATAGTAGATCATAATCGAACAAACAAATTAGTTAGGACAAAAGGAGTTAATGAAGCCTAAATTTATACTTTTAACTAATTTTGCGTATTTCTAAATTCAATAATAAATGAACTTTAGCATTTTGAGCATTTACTTGAACTCTCTGAGTATTAAATTTCAACCCACGTAATTAAATTTTATTGTATACATTATACATATCTGTACATGTATCTGTACACATATACATGCACCTTTTTCATAGAGCCTTTCCATGCCCTCACCACATGGAAATCATTCCCCCACTCAACCCATGGACCAATCTCAACTGATTCCCTCACTTATTCATGATCATCGACAAACCCACTACAGTACTTTTCTTCCCTACTCCCCACGTCAAGATCTATTACAAAATCCTCCTCCTCATACAAACTCACCCTAGCTCCCACTTCTGCTATCACCTTTCCCATCCTTCCCTCACTCCATCCTCCCATAGCCACTTCTTCCCCTCAATATCCTCTCAGCCATTAAATCATCTCCCCCATTTTCTTTTAAAAAAAGTTCTGGAACACAAATTTTAAGTGTATATTTGGATACAGATGTGTCTATAACTGCCAGATGCATATGAAGCTCACATAATTATAAAGGACCTCACGTTCATCCGACGATTTCGAACATATTTGTATCCGAATGTTTATTTAAGATCTGTGTCTCTAGACTTATTATTTCTTTTATAAATAGAACCATCGTTTCATCTTCTTTTTTCCACATTTGTAGAAATAAACAGAGCTAGTATGAGTGTGAGAGAGTTTCACATTGTAAAAAAACGACGTAGTTTCATTTTAAAGACAAAATGATTGTTACCATGTATCGTTGTCATGTTTTTTAAATATTTTTAGCATTTTGAAACTTGAAACCGTCCTTTAAAAAAAATTTCAGTCAAGCAATTTTTCGATAATTTTCCCTAATTTGTACGACCGTTGGACTTTAGGCCCCGTTTGTTAACCTGCTTGTGACGTGGGATGGGATTACTAATCCCATGGGATGAGGTAGAGGCTGTTTGTTTTGCCTAAGAAGGAAGGGACTGTTAAGGTGATCGGTTTGATATTCCTAGGATTAGGGTGTATTACTAGTACCAAGTTATACATGGTATTGGTAATCCGGCCAAGGAGCTGCTATCAGGAATGACCGAATTGACCCTCCTCGTTTTGTTTCTGCAACACTTGCATCTGTTTCTGCAGGACATGCTTTTATATTTTGGCAGCTACAGTTTGAGGATTATGTAGCTTATGTTTGCATACTAAGGTTTCTAAATGTGTGCAGCTTATGGTTTCTGCAGCAAAGTAATTATGTAGATTATGTAGTTTATGGAAGTTTGATGAAAATATTGTGTAAAGAGTGACCTTATTGCCCTTCTATTTTATCTTTTGTTCATTTGTTGACCTTGTTTAATTTTTGTTCACATTTGTCATTTTTGTTTCAATTTTTTTTAGATTATTAGTCCGTCTTCATGAGACGAATCTAAAAAGTATAAAATTATATTCGAAAGCTAAAAAAAATTACTAAAAACGACGAATAAATAAGTACAAAAAATCCTATTTTTATTAATTATTGTCTTTTCGAAACTTTTTTTAGATTTGGCCCAATATTTATTACTTTTTTAAAACCTCTCGTCAATACAAACTAATAATTCATAAAAAAATGACAAAAAACAAAAAAT
>JABCMJ010013878.1:0-13622 GCA_014822125.1 Arbutus unedo | reverse complement strand
CTCTATCTTGCCGCTTTACTGGTTTTCTATATCTTGAGGCAAAGATCAGTTTTAATAAAATTAAAATATTGATTTGGCCGGCGCATCAGCGACACTTTTGCCGGTCGATCACTCCGCTTCCGTGTTACGGTGACATTCAAACTGGTGTCCCTAACGTGGATACTAAGTTGTCACATAAATCACCGAATCATGCATAGCTCTGTTTTCTAACAACTAACAATTCATCAACCATTCTACATTATATTGTCGGCACGACGGCCACATTATTCTAACAATTGGCACAACGGATCAGCTATATTCATCCATTGACACAACGGCCTCATAATCTATGTACCACTATTCTTACACATTCCATACCACACAACTTTAACCTTTAACATAATCATTGCACCATTAACATACGACAACATAACCATGGTCAAAGTTAGCCAACTGCTCACACGTAGCTCCACGAAAACTTGTGATCATACATATCATACTCGTGGATGCCTATGTTGAGTGTGCATGCAAAACAATGAGGGGTTGTGGTATAAATTTATTGCCCGGAGGCCATACAACATTCTGTCAATATTCTAAATTTTAATAGGTAGCTCGAGCGGTCTACCTAAATCTTAGATCTTTGGATTCTACTTTAAAAATTTCAGAATCTGTCAAAAAATTGACAGGTTGTTCGAGCGGGTTGTCTTTTCCAGCAGTTCTCGTTTTAGGGTTTTTGTTACAAACTATGCACGAACCAATCATCAAACAGTGATTTCATGAAGTAAAACTGAAATTGAAACTACTTACAGTGACCCTATAATAGATCAAAAACCGTATATCTATGCTTATCATGCCACTCTTTCAATGATTATAACGAGGGAAAAAAATTATATGTTTTGATCATTAAACTGAATCAAATGAATTGACCATTTGATACTACTAATTAACAGTCTGTGATGAACAATGCCTTGTACATGATCTTAATGTCTGTGTGAAACCTATGTCTATACAGAAGCTTGTACTTGCGTTTCTCACCGTATCCTGAATTATGAAGGAGCTATGCATTTATCTGATTGATTCACCATTCACCATTGCTTCCGCTTTCAGTGGCATCCTCAAACATCAGTTAATATCATGGCTCTGGTAAGCAATTTAAATCAAAGTTTCGATTCTTGTCTCCTCCTCGTCCCCCATTCTTGCTATCATCATCACCATCATCATTGTCATCTCCACAGTTATCTTCAGGTCCAGTGGCAGCCTCGTTTGTTCTCTTAATTCGAATAAAGTAGCTGTTTTCATTTGAAGGCTTAGTTTTGTAAAAGACAACCTTATCATTAGCTTTCAAATGGTGCTCTTGAACAAACTTGCTCCAATCTCCATAAATCCTCTTGATATCACATGTTTTTGAACTACGCACGAGCGTCATCTCCCATTTGGTGTTTTGATCATCAAAAATTTGTAGAATCTTCTTCTGATAATTTCCTTCAGGGGTTGTCAAAGAAGGGAAATATGTTTCCCCATCTTTTCTAGGAATAATAATATAAGGGGACTTAACATCGTTACTACTCAAACACTTACCAAACAATAATTTTCCTGGATTTCCTTTAGCCCTAGTCACACCCTTTCCCTCGTACCCATCCATAGGAGCTTTTCCTTTCCACCCTCCATCACCGCCACTCCTGCAACCTTTTACAGGTTTAGCTGATTTGCAACTTTTTACTGGTTTAGTTGATTGAGTGACTCTCTCTGGTTTGTAACTTTGGTCACTTCCGTTACTGTCATCCTCTGATTTGTAACTTTCGCCACTTCCACTACTATCCATGTGGAGATTCTTGCACTCAACATCGTTATGAGTCGAGCGCCTTTGAAAGAGAGAGCTTCCCTGATTTTCATTCCCATTTGCTTCAGTATTCTTGCTCACTTTGCTGCTTCTGATAGGGCTTTTCTTTCTTCCTTCTCCACCTTGTTTCTTGGCGGCATACCTATTAGAATATGAAGTATGCTGATTGCTACCATTGTCTCCGCCTTCTTGTTGCTCCTTGTATCTCTGAGTTAAATCGAGAGAAAGAGTGTGTGTGTGTGTGTGTGTTTGCCAATCAATCAACTGTCATTGATCAAGGATTTCGTCCGTACTAGAATTTCTTTAACCAGGATTATAAACCATGTTCTTAGAATACAATTGTGTGATTCAAGGATTTAGCTATTGGCTTTATGCATAATACATATTGTAACAAATGTCTTTGTACATGAAAATAGTCCAGATTGGTCCTGAAAGCCAAAAGGAACTCAACCGTGACAAATAAATTTCCTCTTTGGAAGATGTCAGTACCGGAATTGATCGATCAATCAAAAGAATTGCTTTTACAATCTGTATCCCATGCTAATTTATTAGCAGCCTGAAGTTCTGTTCTTTTCGTTACACGCTGCCAACCCACATAGCATCATGGTTTGTAGCAAATCATATGCATATATATACCTACGAATATACTACTCATTACGTAAATACCCATTCAAGACTCAAGAAGTTAATTCTTGAAACAATACTTTAGATTCTCAAAAGATTTTGTGAAGCAGCTGCAGTTTACCTTGTTCGTGACTCTGAGTTGACATCATTAGGGGGCAGCTGATGATCACGGCGTTGATCTGGTTTAGGATCAGTACATGCCTGTTTGTTATTTTGTTGGTCGTGCCGCCTTTCCGGCCTTCTCTTCTTTGGCAGTAAATGAGTACCCTCATTTTCCGATGACATTTCTTGATTCTTTCTTGCACAGTGATCACCCGGGGGGGACCGGAGTTGATTGAGACTTGAGAATGGTGAAGAAGAGGTGAGAAATGGGCGGGTGATATCTTTCTGTTCAAATTGGGCGTATCTTCAGGGGACTCGTCTAAGTGATTTACCAGGTGTGTAATCTGATTTTTTAAGATCTTGTGTCACGTGATTTTCCTTAATTGCCCATAATTTGTCAAGTTTAATGAGTAATTTGTTGTCTATTCTGTTGCCATTTTCATTTTATGTTGGGGACTTTCTTGACATTCAGACATATATTAGGGATTGTTTGATAACTCATTTTTAGTATTTAAAATAGATTAAATTAAGTAAAAATGTATTGCGTTGGTTGATAACAAAATTTTAAGAAATTTAATACTTGAAATTTTCAACAAAAATAAAAAATAAACTATTAGGTAGCTATCCCTTACTTAATTAAAAAAATTGAACACACTCAAATGTTTTTTTTAAAAAATGATCTGTACACCACAGTACTGATCACTATCACTAACCACCACTATCACTCGCCAGTAACCACCACATTGTTGACCGCCACCACCACATGCCACCACTGCCACTGACCATTAACCACAACCGTCACTAACTACCACCGTCACTGCCACTCGTCACCACTACATTGCCAATCATTGCGACGAACCACCATCGCCACCTGCCACCACGCTAACCACCAAGGCCAATAATCACCACTGTCAACCGCCACTAACTACCACCATCACTAATCACCACCTTCATTAACCATCACCGCCACCAGCCACCAGCCACAATCATACTGTCGACCACCGACATTAATCACCACCACCACTATCACCGCCACCCGCCACTAAGCACAACTCGCTACCGCTGTCACCAACTACCACTATCACCTCTCTCTCTCTCTCTCTCCTCAAAGCATTCAAGCTAGCTCCCATTTTCAAGAAAACGCAAGAGAAATGTCTAGAAAATTAGGCAAAGCTCCTGTAACGAAGAACAGCCATCCATGTACGAGGGCAATCAAAAGAGAAGACAAGCGGAGAGAATGGCAAAAGAATTGGATCAGTTTTCTCCTACTGTAACATTGTTCGCTATAAATGATAAACTCTTCCTCGAATGTCCAGACGGTGAAGGTTTATCGTCAAAAAGGTAAAACCCCTTAGGATCGGTAGCCAACAGATAAAATAGGTATTCTTTTCCTGGGTTTCTCTGTTTCGATGCTGTTCTTCCCTATTTTTTTCAATATCGTTGTTCGATGTAATTTCTTTGAAGAACTTGGTTCTTTCATGTAATTTCTTTTCATGCCAAGAAGTGATATAATGTTTAGAAATGTTGTAGTGTTTTTTTTTTTTCTCAATAAACTAATGAACTACCTTAATTGTTTTTAGTTAATTGATCTACCTTAATTTTATATTTAATGTTTCATTGATCTACCACTTCGTGTTGAAGGCTTCAATGTAACTAGTATACTTGTCCAATTGCCATAATCAGACTGAGTTGCTACTTGGTTTTCGTTTGTTAAAAGATACCCCATTTTGTCTATGAGATTTTTTGAACTCTTCTTAGATTTTCCCAAAGAGAAATGCCAAGAAAATTCAATAGCAAGCCATCACCCTTGTTTATCCTCATCTGCTAGAATGATAAAAGGGGTTTTTTCTTTCAATATCAATCTTCTTCACCAAGAATCAGTTAGTGTTTTTTTCTTTCAACAACTACAGATCCATATATAAATACTTCTACAGTTCTATATATATGAATATGTCATATCCTACGTGATCTAGACATGGGTATTTTTTGTTGAATATTTGCCAGGAAGGAGAAGCTTGAAGAAACCAAACCTGATAAACCTGATGGAAAACTCGCAGTTCCACTCTTTCGGATGCGTTTGAGTGTCGAGGACCTCAAAAAAGGGAAAGGTCTCTTCATCCCAGTAGAGATCACATTGGACACCGGATTTCTTCCCCCACCTAAACGCAGTCAAGCGAAGTGGAAGGATGAACTGGCAATTTCCGACGGCACCAGAGCTAGTGTTTGGCCCGTGAGAGTCGGCTACAATCATTACGAGTGTGGCTGCATAATGGATAGCATGTGGTGGCAACGATTTCAGAGCTCACATGATCTCGTGCCCGATGATATGATTGGCTTCTACGCAGATCTGGATGGTCTCAGCTCGCTGGACAAGGACTGTTATCGGATTGAAAGGGAAGCTGATTGCAACAGTTTATCCAAAAAAGAAAAGCTGTCTTGCAATCTTTGTGGAGAAAAACTTCCAATTTCAGTGGGTAGCGGACCAAGCGAATGTCACGTTGGGAAGGCTAGACCGCTAGAACTTGATGTGAAAAAAGTAGGAAAATATTTCCCCGACATTCAGATCCCTTCCGATACTCATCAAAGAAGAGAATGGTCTGTCCAAAGAAGAGAATGGTCTGTCCAAGTCAGGTTTGAGCACTCGACGTACATGTTTGGCTTTCAAGAATATTTCAAGGAGCGCAACGTGAAAGCACAGGACGTACTGAGGTTTTACAAACCTGACAAGCAATTGACCCTGATTACCAAGCAACACTATCTTGTCGAACACCTAACAACCACCGGGTGGTGCTGCCAGAAAGTTTAATGCAGGAAAAAAAGAACCCCAGGAAATGAATGACTATTACTATATTGAATTGGTGAAATGGGATGGTGGGACTGGGAGTTCTTCAAAAAAGGCTCAATCGAGTCGTAATGCAAGGCAGCAACATTTGAAAACAAGGGATGAGGCTGCTGTGATTGGAGAAACTAGTGGAGGTAGCTTGAAGCCGAGTTGCACGGAAGAAAAAAAAGAAGTGATAGCAGTATGGCCTGAAAAACAAGATGATTGATAGCTAGCTAGCTCTCTAGGATGTTCTTGAAGTAGTCAGTAGTAGTAGTAAGAAGAAACAAAAATTCTTTTGTTAGATCTGAAGAAAGGACATTTGCTTGTAAATTTTTCATAATACAAATTTCTCACTGGTTATTGTTTCTACAGGGTGTCTAGATTGTGGTTTGCCTGTTATATTTTGTGAAGAGGACATCACTGCTTGCCCTAAGCAGAGTGATCAAGACTTTGTGTTTAAAGGCTTTAAGCCCTTAAATTGATCATGACTTTGTGTTCTACCACTGTCCATTGGTAATCCAAGCTGTAGTATGTTTTTCCAGTTCGGTGGTCAGACTGACATCATCCCATTAATTTGCTGGGACTAACCTTTAATTCCAATCAGGGTTACAACTTTATTCTGTTAACTAAAAGTCCATTCTCCTGGTTTTCTTTAAAGAACTTGGTCCTTTCATGTAATTTCTTTTCATTGATCTACCTTAATTATATATTTAATGTTTCATTGATCTACCACTTCTTGTTGAAGGCTTTAATGTAAGCAGTATGCTTGTCCAATTGCCATAATCAGACTGAGTTACTACTTGGTTTTCGTTTGTTAAAAGACACCTCCTTTTGTCTATGAGATTTTTTGAACTCTTCTTAGATTTTCACAAAGAGAAATGCCAAGAAAATTCTCTCTGAGGAACTCAATAGCAAGCTGTCTCCCTTGTTTCTACATATCCTCATCTGCTAAATCTGTTCCAAGTACATATTTAAGTCAAGTTCATGTAACATGGTGCCTCCATTACCAAAAGAAGATTAAAGCTGATGAAATGTAGATTTAAGCATGCAGTAAACGTTAGTAACACCGGTACTTTCACCTAGAAAATGGTGTTGTCAACTTTCTTCTACCATATTTTGCACACTATGAAGTGATAAAAGAGTCACTTACTCAAAAGATGATGAAACTGACACTCGCTAGAATGTCGAAGGTAGGAGTTTATATGACACTTGCAGTGTCAGTTTCGAACTCATGGATGTACTTATGAACACACGCAATTCACAATCTCAAGATGTAAGAATTTTTAAAGCTACTAGTAATACGTAAAAATTTTCTTCCGAGGACATAAAGAATTCAAACGCACACAGATGTTAACATTAAATTCATTTGGGTAATTTGATGACTACAGCCACCCTCTCATGCCCTAAAATAGCAAAAATATGCACCACTGCCAAATTTCTTCTTACCCTTCTTGCGACTACCGCTACTGTCCCTCCTGCGTCCCTCACTATTGCCTTGTTGATTCTCTCTTCCTTGATTATGATTGTCCCCAATGCCTTCAATTCCTACATTTTCTCTGCTATCATCATCGTCATTATCATCATTGTCCTCATCCTCGTCCTCGCCACCGCCGTCGTCGTCCCAACTTCTATCATCATGATGAGTCAGTTTATCATCATTGCCATTATCATCATTGTCCTCGTCCTCGTCGCTGCCGGCATTGTCCCAACTTCTATCATCACGATGAGTCAGATTATCATCATCGTCATTATCATCATTGTCCTCGTCCTCGCCGCCGCTGTCCTCGTCCCGACTTCTATCATCATGATGAGTCATATTAGAACTCCCATCGGACTCATCTATCTTCTTCACATGTTGAATAAGAAAGTGTCGCGAGTCCAAAGGCAGGGCAGGTTTGTAGAACCTAATCACATCTTCATTTTTCACCTTGTACTCCTTCACAAATCCCTCCCAATCATCTTCAACATAGTAGTTTCCAAAGAAGCCCTCGTAATCAAATTCAGCAAAATATGGTCCAAAGAAGCACCAGATTTTACAACACCACTCCTTGTTTCTAGCATCAGTGAAATAAAGTCTCTCCAACTTATGAGTTCAAACAGGAATCCCAACGGCAGGAAAATACTTTCTCACGTGTTCCTCAGGAAGACTTAGCTGGGGAAGTCCCTTGACTTCGGTTTGTGTCAATTGCTTCTGGAAAAGAAAATTTTCCTCTCGGAATTCTAAATTTTCCTCTGGATTTCTTCTAGTTATAGCTAAAACCAAGAAACTATCGCAATCTGCACGGGGGAAAGGTTTGTAAAATCGAATCACATTCCTGGCCTCAAAATTGTTCTGCTCAGCAAACCGTAACCAGTCATCTATCACAAAGACACATTTCTCATGATCGTACTCAATTTTCGTAGACCACCACCAATTGCAAGTATCTGTAGTTATTTTAATTACCTTCTTTTTTTCTCCGTTATCATCTCCTCTTTGAAATAATCTTGTAAAATAGTCCAGTGCTATTTCCACAGGAATTAAGAGCCTCCCCTCCTTATCAACTCCGGACTGCATCTGAAAGAGGAAATTCCTCCACTTAAACTCGAAAATTTTGGTTTGTTTCGGGGTAGTTAGCAGCAAAGTTCCACCGCTATCTCCATGTCTCTTGAAATTTTGAATGAGGAAGTGTCGCAATATCAAAGACTGGAATCGCCAGGAAGGTGGTCGGTGGAACCTAATAACATCCCCAACTTCCACATTGTTCTCCTTCACAAATTCCCCGTAGTCAATCATGTAGGTTCCTGACAAATGGTACGTGATTTTCATGCACCAATCCCTATTCTGCGCATCGGTAAAATACAATCTCTCCATGTGACGCGGAGTCTCTGAGCCACGAGTGGGGATCCTAATCACACGGAAATGCCTTCTCATTGTTTCCTCATCAATATGCCTCCCTATTGTACCTCATTGTCATGGGCCAAACGCGGGCTTGGATGTCAGAAGTCTTGATTTTCTTCTCCCAAATTTCTGGAATCTGTTTGCGTGGTGGAAGGGGGAATTCTTTGTCTAAGGTTATTTCTGCTGGAATGAAGAGCCTACCCCGTCCAATGTCGTCTTGTGTCAACCGAATCTCAAAGGGAAAAATTGTCCTAGTGAAAGAAGGAGCTGTGGTTGGAATAGGTAACAACAGATTGTCCTCCCATGTCCGGGGTGTTGGCATAGTAAACAAAGTGCTATCCGGGTTGTCAGCAACAGATTGTCCTCCTTGTAGGTTCTCCGTGTCACCCTCATCGGCAAGTCTCTGCGAATTTACAAAACGGGGGAAGAAAACCAATGATAAGTCAGTCAAGATGTGAGTATGGAGACATACATTAGATCATGAAAACAGTCACATATTCAGTACCCAACCCCTAGAACACGTGAATCAAAGCAAATCCTTCTTTTTTCTCAGTCGTACTCCCTTTTTCTCTTATGATCAGAGCCGTGTTCTTCCTCCGGCTCCGTGGTCTGCTTTTTTTCTTGTTCAACCGTCTATTCCTTCTGCTAGGTTGTTCCCCTTTAATTAAGAAGTCCTCCTTTTATAGCAAGTGGAGTATCCAAAAAGAGAAAAAATCCTTTGTTTCTTCTAAATCTTAATTAAAACTTTCCTTTGCTCCTTTTCTTTCCTTCTTACAGGAGGAACCGAATGTTGCAAGGGAGAATCCTACTTCAATTGGTTTTGTAATTTCCTTGGATCCCCACTTCCTTTTTAATATCTAAACCCTGTTTTTTTATTTTCCAAAAATATGTTGTGCGTGAGTAGTGGTTGTTTAGCCGTAGCTACCATATACAGTAATGCACTTTTAATTCGTTTCTCAACTCTCCTACGCATAAGCCCAACATCACAACAAATTCAATAATCCAAAAGATCATCCATGTACACATAACTATACATATATACTATCAAATTTTGGATACAATAAATCATAAATATTGTTAAGATTGAGGCTTACCAGCAGAATTGTTGGAGGCGAAAAGCAAAAAATAGGACATATATAATTTTTTGTTTGCTCAGCAAAACATGATTGGAGTGGAGGGTTCAGAGTTTAGTTGTTTTCTAAGGAATGGTTTACAGATCAAATTAAAGTAGTACGTATGGTTAAGATGAATTGGGTTATCATTTGACCAAAAAGATAAAGTATTATTAGGACAGGCCCAGCCCCCCAAAAATTTCAAAAATTTCAAAAATATTTAGGACCTACGTATAAATGTTAAAAATTATAAAAAAAAAATTATATTTCAACCCTTTCTCTTTTTCAAAAAAATTTCAATAAATTCACAACAGTGACTGCTTGGTTTCAGATCTAGGATCGTTGCGAATTCGAATCTATCGCCGCTTCTAAGGTGTGTTTGGAGTTCCGTGGATTCATTCATTTCTAGTTCCATTTGTTTGTTTCAGTATGGAAAATTGGATCTGCTGCTATGGATTTGAGCAAATCTATTAGCTTTCTCTCTCACTCTTACTAGTATCCATTTCCAAAGAACGATAATTGAACGTTGTACTTTGTCTTCCAATATGTATCAAACGGTTCTAAACACATCTGTGTCCGAATGTATTTGGAACATGTGTTTCTAGACTTTTTGCATATATAGAGAGAGAGAGAGAGAGAGAGAGAGAGAGAGAGAGAGAGAGAGAGAGAGAGAGAGACAAAGGGGTTTGTGAAGTTTTCTGTTTTATAGAAGTAGTTTGAATTTTTGGAGGTGAGGTTTTTTTGGTAGAATAATGCTAAGAACATAGATCTTTCAGACACATTCGAACATATATGTATTCGGAACCATTGGATGCACGAGGGACTCTCAATTCCGAATGTGTCCAAAAGGTTTGCATACACATACTTTTCCTTTTTGGTAACTGTATTTTGTGGCCCACCCAATGTTTACCATGGATATGGAGAGTCTGCTGCACAACATGATCTCGTTTTGGCGTAAAAATAAAGGATCTTGCTAGTCAAAGTTTGCCTAAAAATAGTATTTTGTTGTACAAGAGACTTTGATGTGCATTGTATGGTGCACAACAAGACTCTCAAGTCATTTATCATGTTGGCCTAGTTTGGCGGTTGAACAGTTTAATTCTGTTGTAGAAAAAAATAAATTGAAATAATTGGCCATTTGGTTATATAATTATTATCTTACTGTGGATTTAATTATAACTTGTACTCAATTACTTGATTTGTTAACTAATTGAGGGTATGAGTATGTTTCCCTTAGAACCATCTATGCACTTATAGACAACGGTAGAGAAGGGATCGTGCTTTTTTTTTAATAAAATAATTAAACTCTTTTTTTTTTTTTTAACAAATATGAAATTTTGGCAACAAGTATTAATAGCGCCAGTTATTTTAATTTAATATACAATTTTTTCTGAATTTTTTATAAAATTCAAGTACATAAAATTAATCATTGCAATTGGAAATTGTCCTTGGATTCAAGCAGTGTATTGGGTGATATTCTATTTGACCTAAATTAATTGTTCAGATTATTTTTTTTGTCTCTATTCAATTTTTTTTATATTTTTTGTTTTGGCTTCAATATTTTGTAGATTATTGGTCCGTCTTGATGAAAGGAATTTAAAAACTATAAAATTATGTCCAAAATTTAAAAAAATATCACTAAAGACGACGAATAAGCTCAAAAAAATCTTGTTTTTAAATTATTTTGTCTTTTATAATTTTTTTTTCAAATTTGGTCTATTATCTATAACTTTTCTGAAAAGTCTCACTTAGATAAACTAATAATCCACAAAAAGTTGCCGAAAGACAAAAAATTGTAAAGAAATTTCACTTAAAGATGAAAAAATAATCCAATAATCTAGTCGGACCAAATGAAGAGTCTAGAGAGAGAGAGAGAGAGAGATTGTTGTTAAGTTGGCTCAACGGTTTACCAGTTTACTAGCTTCCTGCACTACATTATTAGACAGCTAGGATTAGAATGTGTGGATCCAACGGACAATGGAAAATGTGCATTTTCCCTTTGGATTTTCAGGAGAGGAGTCTCTTGGGGGTAAAATTGCTGACTCTTAGGAGCGGAACAAAGTGGATTAATGGCAGACTTGATCATTTTCGTCATCTATTTCCAAATTTGAAATCTAGTTCTAATTCTATCCCGTTTTTCGACCGAAGAATAAACTCCATCTTTCATCGGAAATTCCCTCCCCATCCCATTATGTTTTTGTTTTTATAAAAAAGAAAGATCAATTCACTCCATATAAAAAAAGTTAACCACAAATTCACAATTCCATGATTATAGAACTATAATTAAATGAGAAATTTGGAGCTCAAACATAAAGGTAAGTTGTATAATCTGGAGCTCAAACATAACATAGTTAAATTGTTCAAATGACTAACACATTAATTTTAAATTAGAAACACTAAGATAGAATATAAAAGGAAGAAAAAGTAATTACACAAAAATAATCTTATGTAATTACATATAGTTAAAGGGGTAAAGATATGTATTTAATAGTTATTTCAAAATGGATTGGCGAACGAGGCAGAAGTATTTAGATTGGTCTCTAATTTTATTTTAAACTTTGCTTCCAAATTTAATACTATCCCAGAAAAAATCCTACTTCAATTGAAATGGGACGGATCGAATCGAACTGAACTAGACGAAATTAATTACCATCCCGACTAAGATTTATAGACACTAGGTCAAGTGTCAATAATATTTATAATTTTGTGGAATAAAACATATCATTGTGGGGCAATACATAATATTATGTGGGCTAAATTTATCAAAATACTAAAAAAAAAATATACCTATCGTAGTTATAAGTAGGGTAAGTTGATCCCATTCACCACTACGTAGGTCCTCCCCTGCCAACCTCCAATTCTAAATACATAATTTTGGTAATCGAATCCCAAGTGCATGCCACATTTTGGGATTATATTGTGAACACTGCACGACAGAGCGCGTTATATGAAAATAATTTCGTTTTGACGTCTAAAAAATTATCCAAATAATTAGGCATTGTTTGGACAATTTTTGAAATGTTTGATGACGCAATATTATTTTGACGCACAATACGTTTTGTTGTGCACACGGCAGAACAAAATGTTAATGATTTTTTGAATTAGAGAGAAGAATCATCAATTGGATTGAGACTCTGAGAATAGTGAAGAAGAGATGAGAAATGGGCGGGGGAGATCTTACCGTTCAAATTGAGCGTATCTTCAGGCGACTCGTCTGAGTGATTTACCAGGTGGGTAAAATCTGATTTTTTAAGATTTTATGTGGGCATGATTTTCCTTAATTGCCCATATTTTTTTGTCAAGTCTAATGAGTAATTCGTTGTCTATTCTGTTGCCATTTTCATTTTATGGTGGGGACTTTTTTGACATTCACACCTATATTAAGGGAGTAACTGATTTACATGTTTTGCTAGCCCCTATTAAGGGAGTAACTGATTTACAGATAATTAAGGGGGTAACTGTTTTACATTTTCATTTACTTTTTTGACATTCGTTGTCTATTCTGTTGCATGCATGTACGTATACAAGATTCAAGTATAAACAGGCGTTAGCTTGCTCTGAATTCCATCAAAGAACAGAGCCCCCCTCTCCCTCTCTCTCTCTTTCACTCACACACACACACACACACAAACATACTCTTCAAAAAACTAGTTCCCATTTTCAAGAAAATACAAGAAAAATGTATAGAAAATTAGGCAGCCGCGAAGCTCCAAGTAGCAAGGAACGATCATTGTTCTGCTTTGATCATGAAAAAAGAATGCAAGAGGGGAGAACGAAAAATAAATTGGCTCAGTTTTCTCAGACTGTAACCCTGTTTGCTAGGGATGATAAAGTATTCGGCACGGGTCGAGATGATGAAACAAGTTTAGGTACCGTAGACGAAGGAGTACTAGAAGAAGCAGCAAAAGGAGGAGACGGAGGTGGTGGTGGTGGTGGTGAAGATTCATCTTCAATACAGTAAATACTTTCTTCTTCACCAAGATTTTCTTAGGGTTTCTATTTCAAGAACTTCTTGAAAATCTTTTGTTTCTTTTGTAGAATGCAATCAGGGGTTTTCCTTGTTTAAATTCTGTTTCTCCTACCAAATTTTACAGCTCCTAGAATCATAAATAGTTTTTATTGGATTAATTTTGTTGAACTTGCATCATATGTTGTACTCATCTATAACCCTACCAATTAGTGCTATATTTTTGTGTTGTTAGAAACGGAACCTAAAAGATAATACAACAGTGCTACACACACATCATTTTTACACATCACTTT
>JABCMJ010013870.1:0-16353 GCA_014822125.1 Arbutus unedo | reverse complement strand
TTCTGATTTTTTTGGATTTCATTCCTCTACCGATAGAGAAGTCTTCTGATTTTCTTGGACTTCATTCCTCTACCGATAGACACTGGTTCTCTACCAATAGAGACTGCTTGAATGGCCATGTTTTCTTCTTCTCTACCGATAAAGACTTGTCCTCTACCGATAGAGACACCTTCCCTTTCAGCTTCTCTTCTCTCACTCTCCGGACCTTCTCTTGGATCTTTAACGACGTCATACTAGGTCTCGGGCCTTTTGCTTCATGCTTGAGCCTTCTGACATGTATTTAGCGCTTGAAAACCTGTTAGGAAGCATTGACATCTACGCGTACATGTTAAAGTGGATGTATTGAGCTGTATTAGTTTATCATCTAGTACCCTCCACAACGCTAAAACCATGCCGACATCCATGAAGCCTCTTTACCGAAGAGCCCTTTTAGATGCCCTTTCAGTGATTTTTTCATTTGTCAATTTTTAAATCCCCATGCTTGTGGTTTTTGCTGATTTTGTCTCCTCCTTTCAGACCGTGCAGGCACTCTTAGCATTTGATGAGCATCTGTTGGTGTCCATGAAGATCACCAGCCAATCTATTCAGATGTTGGCGGTAGAGAAAGAGCTTCGCAAAAAAATGTAGTTGGAGATAGCTTAGCTCAAGGGCGAGGTGGTTACGCTCACCTCCAATTTAGGTGTTGTACAGAGCGCCAACGCTAACCTATTGAAGGAGGCCAACGACCTGAGGGAGAAGCATAAAGAGGGGCAGATAAGGCTTCAACGCTGGCTCTGATGAGACCGAAGCCCAGTGCGAGTTCGAGTTGGTGAAGTCACAAGACATTATTTATCGACATTGCTGGGTTGATGCGTTAAAGGCTGCCGATGTTTCTGCCTACTCGCCACTGCTGAAGGATCTGCCTGCCTTCCAGAGTGCAAC
Organism: Arbutus unedo; assembly: GCA_014822125.1. Taxonomy (NCBI): domain Eukaryota; kingdom Viridiplantae; phylum Streptophyta; class Magnoliopsida; order Ericales; family Ericaceae; genus Arbutus; species Arbutus unedo. The sequence continues at coordinate 15,432 of JABCMJ010013870.1, read as the reverse complement.
CTCGGTTGTTGCTCCTATCACCGGAGGCACCCTCCCGCTGACTCAGGGATGCGAAGAGGCTCCTGCAGAAGGCGCCCTTTAGCTATTTCTGTTTTTTTTGTACTTTAACTAACTCCGAAATGTGGCATTTAGGTCGGCTTTCTATGTACTTCGACATTTCCCGTGCTTGAGACATTTTTGCTATAACAACATTTGTCCTACCCTTCTTATTTATGCGGTTCTTCTATGCTTTTTTATTCAGCCAACGGGCCTATTTTGTCTTAGTTTACTTCGGCATGTTATTATTTACTTTAGCCTATGTGCCTTTCATTTTGTTTTAGTCTACAATGGCCGAGGTGTCACTTGCCAATTTTCTCCCCCACTAGGGCTTTGAAAACATGACAAATTGTTGCAAACTCTTACTAGCTTAAGTATCTCGGCTGCCCACCTATCGGCCTTAGGGCTCCACGTATGGGCCCTAGCTTTTAACGAGCTCCTCAGTTGGTCGAGGTCGGTCTAGGGCTTCTTCAAACAAGGACCCTAACCTTGATCATTTATGTTAATAGCAAATGTCAGAAATTGTCTCCTGTAGATAAAATGGATAATTTTATTACTGGTTAAAGCATCGCTTGCCACATAATATGGAAACAAAATGAACAAAAAAGGCTAATAGTAATACTTCCTAAGATTGATTGCATTTCAAGGGTTTGACACGACTTTGTCGTTCATGTCCTCCAACCGATGAGCTCCAAAGCCAATCTATTCGGTAACTTTGTATGGCCCCTCCCAAGTTAGACCAAGCTTTGGTTGGATTGCTTTTTTGTGTTGGCCACTTCTTGCTGATAGGCGGCTAGGTGGATGCAGGCTCGGTCGCGTCTCTCTTCGGCCAAGTCTAGATCCTTGGCGATTTCTTGGCTCTTAAGTTTCGCATTGAATTGTTTGGTCCGCATGGTCGGTAACCCAACTTCTAGTGGATTGATGGCCTCCATGATGAACGCCAGGGCAAACGGCGTTTTGCTTGTGGAATGTCGTGGCATGGTTTGGTACGCCCAAAGCACACTTGGGAGCTCCTTGGCCCATCTACCTTTTTGCTGCCAACAACTTTTTTTTGATGCCGAAGACCACCGTTTTGTTGGAGGATTCAAACTAGCCATTACTTTACGAGTAGCAAGGTATGGAGTTCTAGAACTTGATTCGGTGTTTGGCCCACAAATTGATGAAAAGGCCACCCACAAACTGAGCCCTATTGTCCGAGACGAAGGCATAGGGGATGCCAAACCTGTAGACTATCTTTTTCCAAGCAAAGCATTTGACATCCTTTTCTTCGATAGTGACCAGTGGTTCAGCCTCCACCCACTTGGAGAAGTAGTCGGTGGCTATGATGAGAAATTTGCCATTTTCCCCCAATATCTAGTCCCCACTGCGTGAATGGCCATGGACTTGTCAAAGAGGTGGGTGCTTCGGTAGGCTGCCAAATGTGTGGAGAATAGCGCTGGCACTTATCACATTTTTGCACAAAACTTTATGCATCTTCCAACATCTTTGGCCACCAGTAGCCCTGTGTGATTACTTGGTGAGCTAATGACCGTCCTCCCGAATGGTAACCACAATTGCCGACATGAATTTTGTACAACACCTTCTCGGTCATGGCAGGACGAACACAGCAGAGATAGGGTCCTGTAAATGACCGGCGATAAAGCTTTGTGTATGGAGAGACCCAGAATTTGACTGAGTTGTGCACTACGCGATGTGCCTCCTTCTTGTCAGCTGGTAGTCTATCTTTATGTGATGATAGGGTCCATCCAACTCGACCCATATTTGCTCATCATTACTTTAAGGTATTGTAGGGGTTCGGTTCTTGGCTGACCGAGCATGTCGATGGAAACTGTTGGGTGACCAATGACTTTTGTGGCCGAAGCCACGGCTGCCATCACATCAGCATGTGAATTTTGCTCCCTATCGATTTGCTCAACCTTGACCTTTCAAAGTTTCAAAATCAGCTCAATTGCTTTGCTCATATACCTACCCACCCGTTTGTCCCTGGCTTCGTATTCCCCAGAATTTAATTCACGACCAGTTTCGAATCACTATGGATAATAAGCTCTTCGACGTCGTCGGCTTAGGCCATTCTTAGGTTGGCCAGGAGGGTCTCGTATTTAGCTTCGTTGTTGGTGGCATGAAAGTCTAGCCAAATGGCATGCTCATGGAGGATACCTTCTAGAGAAACGAGGAGAACTCCCGCTCCGACACAGTTGCCATTGGATGCTTCATCTATGTATAATGTCCACTCACTTCCTTCGAAATATGCCTCATTGTGTCTAGGCCCTATCATTTGTTCGATAGGTGCTGTGTCTGGATCCAATCATAATGTGAATTCAGCCATAAAGTCAGCCAGTATCTGGGCTTTAATGCCCATTTGGGATTGATATCTGATGTCGAAGTTGCCAAGTTTGATGGCCCATCAAGACATCCTCCCTGATAGGTGAGCCTTTCTGTGAATAGCTTTAAGCGGGTATTCGGTGAGACCATGATCGGATGCCCTTGGAAGTAGGGGGCAAGCTTCCTTGACGCTACTATCAAGGTCAAGGCAAGTTTTTCAAGTGGTAGGTATCTTATTTTGGTGCCAAGCAAGGTCTTGATTGCATAGTACACAACGTTGTCCCCGGGTTTGGTATGTCGGACCAGCACCAAATTGATTGCATGCTAGGAGACAGCCAGATACAAGTAGAGAGTTTCACAAACGGTGGGCTTAGTCAGGAGAGGTGTCGAGGTAAGGTATTCTTTGAGCCAAATGAGGGCTTCGTCGCACTCCTCATTCCAAAAGAAATGACGACGGCCATTCTTCTTCAAGCATTCAAAGAATGGTCAGCATTTATCAGATGACCGGCTGATGAAGCGGTTGCGGGCCGCTGCCATACCGGTATGCTTCTGCACTTCCTTAACAGTGGTCGGTGGGGTGAGCGGTTGAATCACCAGGATTTGGTTTGGGTTGGCCTCGATTCCTCTTCGTGTCACCAGATGGCCAAGAAATTTTTCAGAGTTGACAAAGGCGCACTTTGATGCATTTAACCTCAGCTTATGTTCTTTAAGAATATCAAACACCTCTTATATGTCCTTCAGGTGGTGTTCGTCCTTGGTGCCTTTGAGCAACATGTCGTCGATATAATCTTCAAGTGTTTTGCCTATCTGTTTTTAAAACATCTTGGTTACCATCCGTTGGTATGTCGCCCCTGCGTTCTTCAGGCCGAAATGCATCACCCTATAACAGTAAAGCTCCCTTGGTGTAATAAATGTTGTTTTGTCTTGGTCTGGGCTTGACATAGCGATTTGGTGGTAGCCCTTGTAGGCATTCATAAAGTTTATGCGCTCATGTCCAGTCGTGGCATCCACCAACTGATAGATCCTCGACACAGGGAAGCTGTCTTTTGGGCAAGTGTCGTTTAGATTAGTGTGGTCAGCATCGACTCTTTATGTGTCGTTCTTCTTTTCGACCACCATCGTGTTCGCTAACTTGCTAGGGTATTGCACCTCCCTGATGGCGGCTGCTTCCAATAACTTATTAAATTCTTTAACCACTACATCCGTATGGGTTACAGCCAGTCAACGGACTTTCTGAACTATTGGCCGACATGTTAGATCCACCTTCAATTCATGATAGATGAACTTGGGATCGACTCCTGGCATTTCATGTGGTGTCCATGCAAAAACAAATATATTATCGATCAAAAACTTCACCATTTCCTCCCTTTCACGCTTGCTCAAGGACAAGCCAATGAGGAAGAAGCATTTTGGATCTTCATTGATTGGAATGGTGATCAACTCCTCCACCGCCTTGTTGGCCGCTGGTATGCCGACATCTTTTAACACTGGCAGGTTAGTAACTTCAACCCAGTTGACTTGCTTGGGGGTAGACTTACTCTTCACTGCAGCAATGTAGCACTCCTTGGCCGATACCTGTTTGTCGTAGATGCTCTCCACTCCATTCAGCTAAATGAACCAAAGCAGTTAATGATAAGTAGAAGCCATCGCTCTCAACTTATACACCCATTTCCTGCTGACAATGGCGTTATACGATGATTGGACATCCACTACAATGAATTCCGTAGGCAATGTTACTGATGCCACCACCACAGGGAGGGTGAACTTGCCGAGCGACCGTACTGGGGCTCCATTGAAATCAACCAACGGCACTTCTGTTGGTTGAAGATCGGTTTCTTTGTACCCCATCTTTCTGAATAGGCCATAATACATAATCTCGGCCAAGCTGCCGAGATCCACTAGGATCCTCTTCACGAACCAAGTGTCAATTTTCAATTTTATACCCAAGGCGTTGTTATGTGGATGTCATACTCGCTCTAAATCTCTATCTGTGAAGGTGAGGATCCCCTCTGACTCTCTTCGACGCTTCCCAAGGGCCGGCTCTACGCTCATGATGTCTCGTTCTGTAATAACTTACAGTCTTAAGCCTTTCTTCTTTCTCCAAGTCCATCATGCCGTGAATGACATTAATGGTTTGTGCTTCTTCGGCATATGTTGTCTAAACCCCCTCGTCCATCAGTATGTCCTTTTCTCATCATTCTATTCTTTCAGGTCGCCTTCGGCCTCCATCTCCTCTAGAAATGTTTTGAAATGCCAACAGTTTTCCATCATGTGCCCTTAATCCCTATGATATGAGCGCTATAGCCTCTGATTTCTTGACTTTGGCTCCCTCTTAAGCTTATTCGGCCGCTTAAAGAAGGGCTCGTGCTCAATTTTTCCAACAAGTTGTTACAGAGGGATTTTGAACACCGTGTGTTTGGCAACATACTCAAACGGACAAATTTCTTTCTTTTCTCCCATTTGTACGACATTGGTTTCTCTTCGGCGTTCATGGTGGGGGTCATTCCTATTTGCCTCGTTCTATTTGGCCTTAGTATGCTCTTCACTTACTTCTTCCAACTTGGCATGTTGTTCGATCTAATCCATCAATTCTTCCGTGTGCGTTGGTAGGATTAGAAGCAAAACTTCAAAGATCCTACTTTTTGGGTCAAGGCCGAGGTTGAAGGAAGTAACGACGAGCTTGGGGTCACAACCTTCAATTTCGTTGTATAGTTCCCAATACCGTCCTGCGTACTCCCGAAGTGGTTTATATTTGGATTAGCATAGCCCGAGCAGGGCATACACCTCCTTTTTCACCTTAGTACTCATTATGAATCACATAGAGAATGCCAAACAGAGATCCTTCTAGCTACCGATTGACCCCTCTAGGAGCTGATCAAACCATAGAAGGCTGAGCTCACCTAGGCTAGACGGGAAGAGTTTGCACATGAGTGCGTTATTAGTAGAGTACAACAACATCATCTGTCTGTAATGAACCAGATGCGTATACGAGTCGATCTTCAGCTTGTACTTGTTGAATTTAGGGTGATGGAACCCAGCTGGTGGCTTGACCGACTCAATCTGTCGCGTTAAAGGGGTCATGATGAGATGATCGTGTGCGACTTCTAACTGAGACTGGGTCGAAGTCTCAGACCGTGCTGTTGGCCAAACATCTCTAGCCCCTCGCCTAGTTGTATCCAATTTATTCCGCAGGTCCTTTTGGTACCTTTTCTCGGTCTGACCAGTAGCATGTGGGTCGCCTGCGGGACAGCTATCCACCTCCTAGTCACCCAGTCTATTGAACACCGAGGTCCTGACACCGTCTTTCCGTTTACGAGGTTGCCGCTCAGGCAATGGGATTCGCACTCGACGTGCCCTTTTTCCACCATCACAACAACCAGTCAATGCTTTAGAGCCTAACTTTCTTGACACATGTTCGCATTTGGAATGCTCTTGAGTTGGAGTAAGGGTTCTAGTGTAGTCCTTCCCCTGTGTTCGGCTCACCATCAGAATTTGATTTCTGCACACATCAGGCCTTAGTTGGACGAGTTCCAAGTGCAAGCTAGTCAGGGCCTTATCCCTTTTCTCCATATCTCGTTCCATCTTCTTGATGTAATCCCGTGTGGTTGGTTTCTAAAGAGCCTCTGGAGGTTCCTCCAACCGAACATCATTGACGGGAAGGAGACCCTTGTCCTTGGAAACTGGGGGCGTCCACCTGCCTTTCCTATTCGTTCTAACGGTTCTGACTTCAGCCATCTAAGAATTTCAGTTCTGATGAGACTATTCGTCCCCGACGGAGTCGCCAGTTGTGGGGGTGTGAATATTCTCTCGTCTAAATTGCTCTAAGATCCTGCATAGTGAACAAGCAATTAGCACCAATTGGGTTGTTTCCAACCTGATGGCACTTCGATGCTAAAGTCACAACATTGGAGAGATCAAAACACAATAATAATTGCACAATGAATGACTGCGTACCTGATTAATGGCCTATGATCTCGTATTTATAAGCCATCGAGTCCCCATCTTTGGTAATCCAATCTTGGGAAATCTTCCCTTATTTAACGGTATCAAATTTTTGTATTTCCATGTAAGAGGACCTTCCAAACCTGGTGCATTCCCAATCTTGACTACTGCCTAAACTTGTATTTTCCAAATTGGAACCTGCCTTTCTAGGAGATTCCCACAGCCTTGGCCAAACGACAGGCCGATAGTTCGGCATTCAATGTAGCTCATACCCGTCTTGCGATAAGCCCGTTTGGCTCATGTTGGCCGAAGCCCAATAGTGCTGAAGTCGAACCCATCTCTATCACGCCGACCTGTCTAGAGGGGACACGTTCGGTAATACGCCGGCCCAAGCCTCACGTTGCCAACACCGCCCATGATCCTCCAAATCGATAAGACTCATTTATCCAAAGATAGTTCAGCCCCCACAGTAATTATTGAATTAGTGTTATTATTTTTTCGTCCTTATTTGAATTGTTTTTGTTTTGTAGGTTGTTGATCCGTGTCAACAAGAGATTTCAGAAAAGTATAAAATTATGTCAAAAGATAAAAAATTCAGAAAAGATGAAAAATAACCAAAACATGATTTGTTTTAGCTTTTAGACATAATTTTATATTTTTATATTCTTTTCATTGAGAAGAACTAATATTTCACAAAACATTGATAAAAAAAACAAATACAAAAGAAATAGATAAAAATAAAAAATAAAATATTTATTTAAGTACATCGGTACACAAAGTGGTACAATATTAACTACATATGTGTTTTAAAGTATACTGTATTTAAGATAGCTTATTTTCTTTTTATACTATAAAATATATACGAGAGTTACAGTGATACATATGTTATATATTTATAATATTATATTTTTCATATGTTAGTTTAACGTATTTCATATATTATATACATATTCAAGTATATCTAATACGTTATATACATGTCTAATATAACTATTTTATTATATTTATATATGATATAGATATATAATATATAAAATACATATTATTTCTCTCATTAGTTTTTTTTGGTGGAATGAGAGTGTATATATATTTATCTTGTTTATTTATTTAACTTTGTGGAATGAAAATACATACTTTTTTTTTCTTGATTTAAACTTGTATGACGATATTTTAATTTTTATGAAAACGTTTCATGATGGTTGAAAGGACAAATTTTAAAAGTATATGCTTTCAAAATTAATTTTGTTCACAACTAACTATTGAATTCGGGAAAAAAAATTCCTGTTATTTTTTTTCCTCACAAATGAACAAGTGAATTTTTATTTTTCTGCAAGATTCCTTTGTCAAATGAACACATGCAAGAAAATAGATTTTATTTTCTTTTACTTCACTTTACTTGACTTTTTTGAGAATAACTTTCTTATACAACTTTTCTGATAACTGAATGGAGCCAAGAGGTCCCCCAACTGAGCAAGAGAAGCGACATTGGTCGGATCAAACCCATGAGGTCTCCGAGCCTTGTAAAGTGTAAATTGCCAATCAGGGACTACCCAAGAGGTCTCCCAACCGAGCAAGAGAAGTGTCGAATCAGACCCACAACTCTCTGAGCTGAGCAAAGTACAAATTACCGGTTAGGGACTACCCAAGAGGTCCCCCAACCGAGCAAGAGAAGCGGCGCCGGTCAAACCAGACCAGTGAGGTCCCCGAGCCATGCAAAGTGCCAAGTGATGGTCAGGGAAAACCCAAGAGGTCTCTAGCCAAGCAAAAAGCGACATCAAATGAATCATACCCAAAAGGTCCTCACACCATGCAAAGTATAGCAGTAGGTTAGATCAAACCCAAGAGATACCCGGTCGACTAGAGTTAATGGCATGGCTCACAAAAGTCACTGGAAAACACAACTTAGACAAGACCGACGGCAAGGCCCAATGAGAACTGTGTCGAAAGGCAATTATCTCTCCCAGTTGAAAAGCCAAGGCCAATGGCTGTCAGAGAAAAGGGGGCATGGAAAGAGAGGTCGGCGAAGGCCAAAGCGTCTCTTTGAGTAGGGCACATACATAAGCACTAGAAGGCATGCAACATCAAGCAAACAAATATAGTGCCTATAAGTTCGATAAGAGGAAAACGTCATACATTCATTAAAAAATATATAAGCACTCAGGAGTTACAAAAACTACCAACAAACAAAAAAGAGGGAAGACAAAAGAGTAAATCCTAACTACCCTAACTACTCTTCGTTCGAGCCTGAGTCATCCTAAGGCTTGTAAGTGGAGAGCTCTAGCTCAAGGAAGTCCTTTGTTAGCTTCCGCTTCAAGCACTTGAAACCAGAGTCGAATAATGTAGCCAAAGTAGCCTGGTACTCATCAGACTTCTTAAAAGAGTCGACAATAGCATTCGGAGCCACCTTCCTATGCCTTCCCTTCAGCGGCAGACTGACCCTTTCGTTCTAGCGCCAAAGCTGAGTGAAGAGACTCTACCTCTACCAATGTTTGCTGTGCTCGCAAGTCAGCAGACTCAGATCTGTCATGTCCCTTTGCGACAGCCTCCTGAGTTGCACTCAGCTCTAGCACAACACCCATGGCTTCTAGTAGAGCAGCCTCCTTCTCCTCTAGCAATTGGCGCACTTGGTTGGTTGCGTTGGACAAGGAGGCCACGAGCTCTGCCCTCTCTATCTTGATCTCGGCCAACTTTGCCAAGGCCTTATCCCAAATAGACCTAGCAAGGTTGATCTCCCCAGAGTCTTTAGTGCGCAGTGACAGGTTGACTCCCTCATCAAAAACCTACAACGTCAACCAGGGGGATGCAGATTAGTGAGATATAAATTGGGAAACAAGAAAACGTCAAAACGCAGAACATGTCCAAACATACCTAGCTAAGTGACATATAAAAGTTCTAGGCCAGCATGGTGGTCGACACTTGGTTCAATAGGGGCATCTCGTCATCCACGAAAGCATTAACGCACTGCCAGCATGACTCAAAATTGAGGAGCATACTACCTTCAGGAATGGGGTCGGCAGAGGTGAAGGGATAGGAAATATTGGTCAATTGCGCTGGGATTCACTGAGCATCGACAGGAGAAAAAGAACCTTCAACAGGAGTCGAAACGTCTACTAGGTCGGCCCTGGCAAAAGATAAAGACTCGAGGGGAGGACTACCAATTCAGGGACTCATCCTCTTGATGCTTGACCCAATGTCTTGTCCTTCATCGGAAAAGGAGCATGGGTAACTCAACGGCAAAAGCAGGCTGAGGGTCAAACGGTAGGCCAATCAGTGGTGCGGAGCCATAAAACATAGCCGCGAGAGGGATGGTCGTCTCAGGAATGGCCCGGGCCTTCGATTTAGTGTCATCCCCCACGTCGTGAACAACCACCTTTGGCTTCTTGACCAGGGGCTTCTTGGCCTTATGCTTATGAAAAACTTGGGGGTCCACTCTAGGCCTCTTAGGAATCCTTTTCTTGGACAAATTAGTTGCAAGACAAAAAGAGAGTCAGAACAGAAGAGTCGTGTAAATGATGGACAAAGATGAGGATCGAGTAGCCATGGACCTTCAGGATTGGGGCCAACTGACTATTTATTTAATGCAGTATTTCTTTTAATTATTGTTTAATTTAATAAAATAATTTTGTTAACATACCAAATAATCGGGGTATTAGTAGGAAGAGGCAAACTAGGTTGGGTTGGTCCAACCAAGAACCCTCACCTAAGTGTGGCCACGTCCTCACTTGTATGGTCAAGACGGAGTTTTGGCTCCTTTCACCCGCAATATTGTACATGTTGAGTAGGATTCAACTGACCCCTTGTATTGCCTGTTTATGCGGATACAACAAAGTACTAGAAACAGATATTTTAATATGCACACATCAAGGTAATAGATAAGGCCAAAAAGTATGAATTCAGCATCAACAAATCGATCAATGGGGCACCTCATAAACTACACAAATATCACACCTCATTGAGGTAATGGCCTACCTAGTACCTATTATGTCGTTGGTGATGCCTGTACACGTTATCATATGGAGAATGACATAGCAATGAGTGTGTGTGAGAGAGAGAGAGAGAGAGAGGGAGGTGGGGTTTTTTTTATCAGCAAATAATATATATTAAGATGCCCAAAATGTCATTGTGAGGGAGAGGGGGTTTGTACTTGCTTGGATTCTTTTATTCTTTTTCTTTTTTTGCAAAAAATTATTCAGTTATGTTGAGACATGTCACGTGACGCAAAGACTCTTCTCCGCTATAAATTCATGTAGACTCAATATTAAGTGTGAGTTATCACGTGACAGTATTCCAAGGCTATGTTGAATAATTTTTTTTAAGAAAAAAACACACTCTGAATAGAACTTGTCCATATATGTTTTAATTTCTTGCACGAATAAACACAGAATATGGAGGATTGGAATATCAAATAGTCCTTGGAGTAATAGCGACCTAGACTAGTTGTTCCTTGGATTACAATCCCACCTAATCCTATCTCAAATCAAAAGGGCCATAATATCTTGTGAGTTGGGGGATATTTCTCACCCTTTGTTAGCACATAATTATAGTACATGATCATCGTATGTTCTTTGTCGGTAAAAAAATTTGCAACGAAACTCACTTGAGCCTTTCATTAAAAAGGACACGGTCTATCTCTCTTATTTTTTTTCTTTCTTTAAAAGAAAATTTTAATTAATACCTCCTACACTTTAAAATTGGGCGTCAATATGACCCTAATGCATGTCCAGTTTCCATTCAATTAAAGAAAGTTTGGTGTCTTTCCTTGAAGGCACGTCCTCTTTCCTCGACTTAATTGAATCAACAACCTAACAAAATAGCCACGTTAGTTGACACTTTCTTAAAATGTAGGGATTACCTATATCATTTTCAAAACTTGAGGGGTGAATGAGAGATTTGGTATAAAAATTAGGGATGCAAATTAAATACAATTTACCGGCTCTTTGTAAGTAGAAATGTTAACAGAGTGGATCAAAACGGATATCAAGATATTCATATTCGATATTCGAACTGTGTCCGATGTTCGAATCTACTCCGATATCCGTCGGGGATAAAAATACTTATACCTTAACCGCACCGAAGGAATAACGATTATTAATCGAAACGAATAGATATCCGTAATTTTATTTTCTCCAAATCCTTCCCGCCCCTGCCCCCAACTGATCTGATCCGTATATGATTTAAGAAAAATGAAACTCTTAGTTTAGCCAAAAAAGAAAAATGAATCTCTTATTCTTAATCATCTAGAGCCTTCAAGTTGATCAAACACAGAGTAGAGACGAAGAGTCGCGACAAAAGAAGAGGTGTGTGGGAGGAAAGTATAATAGATCCTGTGTATTTCTTTTGCAGCCAAACAGAGTCAACTAACAGCATAATAGATACAATTATAATTACGTAGTTTAATATATTATATTTTTATATTCCTACCTATATATAATATATAGCTAACTGGAAGTAATTTTGTAATTTTAAACAGTTCGATTATGGTTCGGATATTAATTCAGTTATTTTTTATTATTTAATCTAAACTATATTGGGGCGGATATTCCTCAGTCAATATCATATGTATATTTAGGGAGAAAAATTCGGTCAGTCACCAAAAAAAAAAAAAAAACTCAATTCAATTTGGCTATCCTTTGAATGGAGCATGCTTTTGTGCTCTTTTTTATCCCAAGACAAAGAGCATGCACTCGTTATAGTGAGTCAGTGACACATAGATTCAAAATTGTCACTAGATAATGTGAAGCATTTTTTGTGTACGAAGTTTTATTTTTTCATTTCTAAATTGATTAAGCCCCTAGAGTATGTATTCTGTACTATACAGAATTGTATTCTAGGTATTTGACCATGAAGAATAATACATATTCTCTTAAAATGCATTCTAAAGAATGAATTTGAGAGTACAAAATTCAAAAAATCACATCTAAATGAGTTTTTTGAATTCTGATTATACTTTTACTCATAAAATTCTTTTAATAATCTATTCTGTGCATATCATCCAAACACTTTCACATATTTTGACTAAACTCGCAAAATATAAAATTTACAACACATAATCTAGAATCTAAAAAATACTTCATTCTCAAAATACCCAATAAATTTTGCTAAACGATTTCTATAGAGAATGTTATACAAAGATCATTCGAAGGTGATTTTTAAGTTCTTTTCTCAGAATTATGTGCTCTCAAACATTTGAAATGCAAAAATATTAAATAAAAAATAGAAAAATGCATCTGCCAAGCGCTCCCCAATTTTGTTTGTATGCCATTTTATCTCACTGCATTCCTTCACCCACTATAATAACCGCTCACCTCATACTTCGCCTTCAAGAGCTTCGTTTAAATTTAACATTTCAGATCCTTTCACCTTAGCAAGATTAAACCTCTCTCTCTCTCTCTCTCTCTCTCTCTCTCTCTCTCTCGCTACATAATTTGGCACTGAAGGAAGTTTAAGGATTGGAGATATATATTGAAGATGAGCAGTAGCGCCATGGGAGGTGGTTCGAAGAAGAGGATGTCAAGCAGAGGAATTGGAGGGGTTCTAAAACAGCAAAGGGCAAAGCTATACATTATCAGGAGATGTGTTGTCATGCTTCTTTGCTGGCATGAATGATTCTTCTTCTTCTTCTTCTTGTTTCCTTTTTGTTGTTTTGGAGAAGTGTAAATAGGCAATAGCTAGCGCCGGCGGATGTAATTAAGAGAGTTAGATCTAATTTTGTACCAATTGGCCTCTTGGGTTTGATCTATCAATAGCCAGATTGAGTTTTGGAACTATGATTATGATCAACTAATTGCAGTATGATGGAGTTTATTCTAAATTAATTTTTTCTACACGCATTAATTGGTCTTGATGTTTAGTAATAATTTATTTAGCTTTCGGCAACATTTAAGAGATTAATTATATGTTCATTTTAACGTGAGAAACCAAAAAAGTATAAAAATATAGTGTGAAGGTACAAATTTTTTAAAAAGACAAACAAAATGACAATAGAATCGTCTTTTTTTAATCCTATTTATTTTAATTTTTGGATCATATATTTTTATATTTATACTCCTCAAGATATAACGAATGATTAATCTATAATATTTTTGTAAAATCTAATACAAATGGGAAAAGATGGAAAAAAAAAATACTCATATCCTTCTTGTATTTCTTTCTGTAATCCACCTCAAATTTCTTTTTTTTCTTCATATCGTTTTTGTTTATAACAAGTTAACCCCATATGAGGTGAGAGATCCCTCTCTCTTACACACGCGGCTTGAGCGTCTTGCAGTGGAGAATTGAAGTCATATATTGACGTCCATGACCTTGAGTTTGAATTCTGAAGATTGAATGATAATTGGATATTATGCTAATCCCCTCGAATAAGGTCAAACCTTCATATCCTCCCTTTTTACTTAACTAATTTAACTGACAGTAAAAACTTTAATTTTCTCATTGGTTAAATCTTAAAACTTTAGTTTCGGATCAAATAAGATGAATTTTTCATCCATGGTGTAACGCCACCAATTTGTTGGAACATTAATTTAAAATTTAAAATTTTATTTTATTAATCAGACGATAATTAAAAGGAAAATTACTTTTATTAATAAAAGTTGAACAATTAAACAAAGTTGCAAAGTTTGAAATGTAAATTGACGAAAATACCTTCTTAAGTTTATATTGTCATGTCAAAATAAATAACAGAACAATTAAGGGTAAGGTAGTTACATGTTGAATTCTTCCTCTGGGACCACCGACTCCCAATGGTCGGGTGAGAATTCCGTCTGCTCGTCTCTATCTAGCATGAAATGCGAGACAGAGAATTTGCTCTAATAAATAATGAAACTCAGTAGTGAATATTAACCGAAAATCAAACCCAGAGGATACCAAACATGCAACAAAATACATGTGATATATATATATATACCAATGACAAAATGAAACTGAACAATAGAGTAAACATGTAAGCATGTTATGATTTCATTCTTTTAGGTTTTAGAAATTCTACCTATGAACTGTGAATCTTACCCAACATATCTAGCATAGGATCCTCCGTTGATATTGACTGGTCCATATCTATTCTGGGACCGTAGTCCGGGGTTATGTACTTGACTTGAAAAATGACCTCGTAAGGAAGAAACTTTCTACCGTCTATTCAAGTTAATAACTATCTCAATCTAACTAGATATAACACCCCATTTCTCAGAATATTAAATAATTTATTAAACTCTTATTTTAATTGAAATTCAATCATTTAAATGACATAAACCTTAACAATAAATTATTTATTAATGCGAAACTGAAAATGACCAAGTTACCTCATGGGGTTCTGTCGCGCCCAAAAATTTTCCGGCCTCCCTCGCGAATAATGAATTGTCGAACGGGGCAGAATAATTTCTTTGACTTGTAATGCGATGAAAAATAACAGCTGGGACTTATTTAAAAACTCAAAGTCGCCACTTGACATAAAATTCGGGTGTGTCACGTCACCCTCTAAAGTCATTTCCGAAGAAGATGCCCTTAGAAATAATTTAATTTTGACTCAGAAATACGATTCTGTTTATAAAATGACTCCTTTAAAAGAAATCTGATCTTGAAAATAGAGATGGGTTCAAAAATTTACTGTTACGAGTTGGGAAGGTGTTACACACCGAACATTGTTCTTTCGGTACTTAATTCTTCCAATTAATTTTATTTTATTATCTTTGGACAAATTGATAAACATCTAGTGATTGACTATACAATTGAATCAAAAGTGAAACAGGGTGCAAAGGCAGGATCTCGGCTTACGCAATTCAACTCTCAGTGTCAAAAATGTTGAAACGGACATATGTTAAATTTTGACTGAGACATGATGTGCAAATTGGTATCTGCACGTTATGTTTCTGTTCCCGACCTACCAGATACCTTAAATCCCTAGTAGGAACTTTCATGTTTAACAGTGGCCCGATTCTGTTTTATTAATGAATTACCATATTAATCTTTCTTGAAATTGCAATATGTCGTTTTGGCCTAAACTAAGTTAGCTGCTATCACATTTTCATTCTTTTCCCGCTGACTACCTATGCCATCAACGTTTCAAGAATTTCAAAGTTAATTTGGTACAAAGTGTAAATGTCATTCCGATAATCTTTCGAGAAAGCATGATACGCAAAA